>JANSVA010176351.1:0-16822 GCA_025504915.1 Erythroxylum reticulatum
ACATTCTCAAAACATTCAAAGATTAATAAATGCACATTTTTGAAGTAGTTGACACCATTTATTTCCATTTTCTTGAAAGAAACAATGATGGCTTATTATTCAACTATAAAAAGTAACCCATCTTGAATCACCTTACTTGAAAGCTTATTTAAGGATGTCTCTCCGCTTGCTCCTCATGCCTCCCTTCAATATTAACAAGACCTCATTCAAAAAGAACTTTAATTGGAATCCCAAAGAAACCCATGCGTGAATTGATCCTAGAATATTTAAACCCATGCATTTTCTACGCTCTTAGCACCAAAAATTTTCTAAGACTCCAAAAGATTTAACATAAGCTTACCTTTAATCTTCACCAATGAATGAATTTCTTGACTCTAATGCAAGCTTTAATCTTCCTCTTTCTCTTTCCCTCCTTGTCAACTTTCAAAATCCCTCTTGAAGGCTTAGAAAAAAATTAAAACCTAGCTCAACTCTCGATACTATTGCAGTAGTATCAAAATGGCACTGTATGGCAAAAAATGTAGGTTGCCACTATATTAGGATGAAGAGGGCTTGAGAATGATTAAAGGCCCGGAATTGATACAAGACACTGTAGACAAGGTGAAATTGATCCGAAGCCAAATTCAAGCGGCTTAAGATAGATAAAAGATTTGTGTGGATCAACATCGATAGGATATGGAGTACAGTGTAGGAGACAGAGTGCTTTTCAGAATGCCACTTTGGAGAGGAGTAATGAGATTCTATAAAAAAAAAAAAAGATAAGTTGAGCCCTAAGTACATTGGTCCTTATAAGATCATTAAGAGGATAGGACCTTTGGCATATAAGTTAGCTTTACCGCATGACATGTCTCAATTACATAATGTGTTTCATGTAAGTATGCTCTGAAGATACTGATTGGATCCAACACATATGATATCGGATCAAGATATTGAGGTTACTAGTAATCTAAGCTATATTGAGGAGCCGATCAAGATAGTGGGATGACAGATCAAACGATTGAGGAACCGAGTCATTCCGTTGGTGAAAGTCCTGTGAAGGAATCACTCAACTTAGGAAACAATTTGGGAAATGGAGGAGCACATAAGGAGGCAATATCACCACCTATTTGAACAATCAAGTAAGAATTTTAAGGACGAATATTCTTTTAAAGAGGGGAAAATTATAACATCCCGTTACCCCTGTTGAGGATAATTGTCTTTCACTTATTCGTTTTCTATCACTTATTACAATTTCTCTTCTTCTTTGTAACTTCTCCATTTTCTCCAAGTTTTTTCTTTTTCTTCATGAATTTTGCTACTAACCATCACCAATGTTGGTGCTTGTTCTTACCTCCATTTACCACTATCATTTTGCTATCTTCTTTTTTTTCTTCACTTTGTCATTAAAAACCATAACCCTACCACCTTTAGAAGATGAAAATCGTGTGATGCTTAGGAGTTAGGGTTGTGTTGTTTTTGAATAATTAAAGCTAAGTTAAGTAAGTGGCTTGTAAATCTTTATGGCTAGTGTTTATTGAAGCTTTTATGATGATAGTTAAAGGTTAAATGGCTTAAAATGGTGGTTTATGTATGATGAACATGGATGATAGAAAGATGTGCTAGGTGTACGATGTTGGCTGTTGAAAAATATGGAAAAATGTAGTAGTAATGCCTCTGTGAAAGTTTTTCGTGGCCAACTCTTAGGTTTGCTGTGACCAACTTATAAGATTTCTCAAGGAATTTTCCTCTCGGGAAAAGTTTGCTATAGCCAATTCCTTGGTTCACTACAGCCAACTTGAATGATTTCCTCTCTAGAAGAGTTTTCCACTGCCAGCTCTTTGGTTCGCTGTGGCCAACTTACAATAATTCCACTAAGAAATTCCTCTCAAGAAAAGTTCGTCGTGACTAATTTTTGGCTTTGTCGTAGCAAACTTTTCTACACAACCTAAATATGCTTTGGTATTTTTACCATATCTTATTCTGTAGCTATCCAAATGGGATGATTTTTAATTTAGAGTAAACTAAAGACATAGGCTACAAATTGTATAACAAAAAGGATTTTTAATTCAGTCTCTAAGAATTTCAATTTTTGGATGGAAGTTAAGCACAGAATACTATTCTAGTATAAGAATAATCCGAAAATGTTTAGAGTATAACTTTCAGATTATTAAACAAAATTGAATGATCTTGATTTCATTAGAAAATTAGAGATAGGAGAGCAATTTTCTAGAGAAAGTATTGCCAAATTACTTCTTTGCATTGTCTAAATGATCAAGAACAGTAGACCCAAAAGTCAATTCTTAGAAAAATCTGAAATGATTCATTTTGTTATGAAATTAGATTCAAATTGTTTATTTGAGGTATAAACCCTACATACAAATGCTACTTAAGCAAGTTCTGATATTGGATTGATTTTGTGAAAAGAATAATGAAAAAATACCCAGGATTGTCATGAACATGCATTGTGCACATTTCATATGCATACATGTGCATTAACAAACACTTATAATTATGTAAAAGTGTGATATGTGTATATTGCTTGATTTAGAGGAGCAATTAGAACGTCAGCATTCAGGCGTTGCCAAAACTTCCAGGCATTAGCTTCGGGAACAACCTGTGAATAACCTAGATGGTTTTTCTCAATTAATCGTTTGTGATAGATTATATTTTAAATTAGCTTATGAATGTGATTTGATTGTGTTGATGCCAGATAATGAAAGTCTGATACCTAATGCATGAATGTGATATTGAAGTGCTACTTATATGTGAATGTGAAGAACTAAATTCTTCTTAACATGATTGATTGATTATGAGAGAGGCATTCCATACATGAATGCATGATCAAATAATGAGAGTTATGACCTAAGTGGCCACCAAAAATGAGCTTAATGCTTTAAATGTGATTAAGAGCCAAAAGCTCAATGTGTAAAATGAGCCCTATATCCTCAACAAATAAGGGACAATATAGATGAGCCCAGTATCCACAATTGATACGGGACAATGTAGTCATTCGATCACAACAGTAATAATTGGAAAAGCGTCACATGATCTTTTCATTTACAATTTAATAAGTATGTTTGATTGTTTGAAATGCTAAATTATCTTACTCTTAAGTGAGAATGCGATATGTGATAATTTATGCAAAATGAAAATATATGAATTATATGTTATAGGTGTGACGTGTTGCATGAATTGAGTGAACCATTGATGATAGTTACCTCACCAAAATTGCAACGTTAATTTTTCAGGATCGAGAGGCAATTTTAACTACTAAGAGACACTACAAGAAGTATAACCTTGTACTTTTGGGGAAAAAGAAGAAATATCTCAAAGATCGATCAGTTGAGATTGGAAGATTAGCTAGATCTTTTTGTGTATTTCCTCTTCCATGTAGTGTATTTTGTATTAGGATATGATGATGTACATATAAGGATGTTTGGAAGACACATTGTATAAATATTTGGTTTTATGAAATGAAAGGAGAAACATGGTTTTAAAATATTGTGTTTTTCATTATGAGGGCTTATAAGAGTATATCAGATGATGATGCCATGTTAGGTGAGATTTATGATTGCTCTAACACACCATTATTATATGGTATATGCTAGAATGTCCTTAGGGTGCTTTGGTTCAAACTTTATGATAATGGGGGTGTTACATGTTGTCCCATCTACCTATCACATACAGAGCACCATCTTGTCGTTGAAGTCATAAATGTAATTCTATGTTGTTTTTACTTCACCATGTTTGTCACCTTATTATATATGACTGAAAATTCTAAGTTTACTTTCCTTTTTTCCTTATGTATGGTTCTTATCTTAGTAACTATCCTACATCATAATGTTATCGTTAAACGTTAATATCCTTAACATACCTTCATGAATATACAAATGAAACTTTTCCATCTACTTATTTAAGAATTTCAACTAACTTTCATTATTTTTTATTCCTTATATTTTTATTTAATTTTTAAATATATGTTTTAAATAAATATTTTTTTGCGTTGTCATATTTAGCATATTAAGTAATTAAAATTTTAGATAATTATTGTTCAGAATTAACAATGAGAGAACTTTATTAACATAGTCCAGTAATAAAAAGTGACAATTTGAAATATGAAATGGAAACTAATTAGACAAAAATTGTCTTCCAGATATGCCTTAACAAAAACAAAAATATGTTAGCTTCTTTTAAATTATGTAATATATGTGAATGATACAAGGTTGTCAATTCCTATTGATTCTTTTATCATCTCATCAATTCTCATACATATCAATTGTGCAGTTATGTAATTTTTAATCATGGTTTTGGGATTCCAAGTTTGCACAATACATAAAATATATAGATAATTATGTACGTATATTTATGTAGTTATCTATATATTTATCTATATATACATAACATTGACTAAATCCTAAAGTATTTAACAGAAAAGGGACACAAGGAGGTGAAAAACAACCATATTAAGTTGAGAGGAGCTTATTCAATATATTGTAATGAAGAGAACTAAGTTTTTTTTATAATTGAAGTGCCCACTTTCTCGATAATCTTAATTATCCTTTAAAGTCCTAACTTTTTATGCTAGTTGCTACCATTTAGTGATTTAGATTTCAAAATTCTATGGAGCAGAGAGGGAGATTAAACTCTGGAAGGTCTAGAGAGTATGTCAAAAAGGTCAAGAGGTGACTTACAAATCTCTTATAATCAATAGACACGAGAAGGATTGAAAAGGATGGTGTATATTCAATTAATGAGATGAATATATATACAAATGTATATAACAAAATTCTAGTCAAAGCTCTTACAATATTGGAGAATCATGTAATCTAATCTAAAGTAAAATAAACATTAAAATAAGGAATTGAATAACAACACAATATATGCCATAGTCAACAATACTTGCTAATATACCTCCTTAAGCAAGACGGTGTGAAACAACACCTACCGTGGATAAATGGTGAATGAAAGAATCCTTAGGAAGTGGCTTAGTGAGAGTATTAGCTAGCTGGTCTCCACAAAAATTGTGAGTGACAATAAGTTGTTCATCTTCAATCTGTTGTCAAACGTAATGGAAGTCAACAGCAATATGCTTAATTTGATTATTAATAGCAGTGTTATGACATAAGTAAGTTACACCTAAATTGTCACAATAAATGGTAGGCAGTTCGGGAATAATAACACAAAGCTTATTGAGAAGATTTTAAATCTACGTTGTTTCATCAAGAGCACTGGCCACTACTTGATATTCAGCTTCAGTGGAGGAAATAACAATTATTTTTTGTTTCTTTGAAAACTAACTGATAGGGTTAAGACCAAGAAACAAAAGATAACCAACAGTTAAAATCTGATCAGTGAGGTCTCCTACCCAGTTAGCATCTGAGTATATACAGAGGTTGAGATTGCAATTATAAGCTAAACGGAGACCGTAATGAGATATGCCTTTAAAATAACATATGAGTCTTTTGACAGCCTTCTAGTGAAAGGAAGATGGAGCATGCATGAATTAAGATAACTTGTTGACAGAAAATGAAGCATTTAGCTTTGTAAAAGACAAGTATTGTAACTTGTCAATCCCTTTCCTATACTCAGTGGTGTCATATGAAGGAATGCCATCGTTGAACTAAAATTTTGTGTAAATCTCATTGGAGTTTGAACTCCCTTTCACTCATGTATGTTAAGATCTTGAAAAGGTTCTAAAATATTTTTTGTGAAAGAACTACACTAATAGCATCACGAAGAACCTCAACACTAAGAAAGTAAGCTAATGGACTAAGAATCTTTGAGTGAAAATTAAGAATCTAGGGAAGAAATAACCTGTTTTACCACTGTTGTATTATTGTCAGTAAGAATCGTCCATATAGGTAAGACGGTAGACAATGTCATTACAATGATGACAGATAAAAAGAGAAGAATTTGATTTTGATATAATAAAGCCTATAGAAAGAAGATGTGATGTTAACTCATTATAACAAGCATGAGGCACTTGCTAGAGTTCATAGATGGCCTTACGTAATCTACAAACATATATTGGGTAAGTAGAATCTTCAAATCTAGGTGGATGATTTATAAAAAATTCTTCTTTAAGAGTGCCTTGTAGAAAGGCATTATTAATATCCAGGTAATTCAATACCTAGTTATTTTGAATAGCTATAGAAAGAACAACATGCATCATTGTGAGCTTGACAACAAGACTAAAGGTGGAATGATAATTGATTATGGGATATTGAGTAAATCCCTTGGCAATGAGTCTAGCTTTACTCAATCTACCAAACCATCTAGTTTTCTTTTGATCCTATAAATCCACTTACAATCATCTATATTGTTGTTAGAATTTCGAGGAACTAATTCCTATCTTTCATTTCGAATTAATGCATCAAATTTAGCCTTCATGTTCATCCTCCACTCAAGGTGCTTTTATGGTTGCTTAAGAGTGTGGGGTGTTATGTTTTCAGTAACACGAGTAGGATAGTCTACTAGTTTTGAGGACAAATAATTTTGTCTTGGGGTTTGGTAGTAGGACAGGTAGGTGTTGGCGATGGTGGCAAGATGGTTATGGAATTTGATTGTTATAGGGAATTTGTAGCATTATGAATAAGTGGAGTAGGAGGGTGAATTTGAGAGGGATGAGGATAAGTTTTATGTTATCGATGGTATGTGATGAGAGGATAAGGTGGAGGTTGTTAAGAAGATTGTGGCAAAGTAGATAAAGAATAGAGTAAGTTACCTAGAATTCTTGCATGATACCATATTTATCACATAAATCGTTGAAACTTGCATTCTCAAACTCCCTTCTATGATCTGATCGTATCCTCAACATTGTCATATTTTTTTATTCATAATATACACATAAGCTCTTAAAGGCCTTAAATGCATCTAATTTTTCTTTCAAAAATTCTACCCAAGTGTATCTAGAGTAGTCATTAACACGAGACTAGAAGTACCTCATTCCACCACTACTAACATATTGAGTTGGACTAATTAAATTCATGTGAATTAATTCCAATATACATTAAAATGTAACATGTCTAACCTCTTTATATGACGTTCTCATCTATTTACCCATTTGCCATGCATTACACACCATTTTGACATTATTGTTCATTGTTGCCATCCCTCTTACCGCTTCGAATTTCTTCAAATTATTAACAAGATCATAGTTCGTGTGGCCAAGCTTTTGATGCCAAAGATTTATATTGTCGTCATATAAGGCTGGTTTGCAAAAACTAGTGACCTATATCATATAACAATTATTTGTTGATCTTCTGCCACTCATTAAACATTCTATTTATTCAGTTAAAACCCTACATTCATCACTGGTGAATTTAACTAATAATCCATCATCATAAACTTGACTTATACTCACCAAATTGGCTTTTAACTCATCAACATGAAGTACGTTCTTGAGGTATGGTAGTCCATCAATGCATAGGGTCCTTCATTCAATAACCAAAGCCTACTTTCCATTACCAAAGGTAACGTGGCCATCTACAAAAAATTGATAATCCATTCAGTAACTTCTTTCACTTGTCATGTGATGTGAACACCCATTGTCAAAATACCAAACATTATGTGAAGCAACCCATATGGATTTAAGAGCTACAAGTGCTTGTAATCAACCTATTTTAACCCAAGTATGTTTTGGTAACGTGGCTACTACTAGAAATTCATCAGTCTAGATTTTTTATTTTGAGTCCTTTAAAATATCATTTGTAACAACTTGTAACAATTTTGCCTTATATGCGTCATTTACTCCACAAAGTGAAATGTTGGTATAAATTTTCTATTCCTATTTAAAGTTTCTCCTTTGAAAAATCTGGTTGCGTCATTTTTCTCATCATTGAACTTAGAACATTCACCTTAATAACCAATACCTTGAAGGTTTCGTTTAATCTTACCAATTTTCAATAATTTTTTTATCTTTTTTGTACCTCTATTTAGCATTCTTATTCCTTTTTTCTTACTGACTAGCTTCAACTTTGTTTCATTAAGCTCATCTATTGTAGATAACAACTTATTCTCTAGATTTTGAATGATATTCTTTATAGTAGAGTTTTCGTTCTTTAACTTCTCATTCTTCTTACACGTTTGCACACGTTTAGCATATATTAACTCATAAGCTCTGCAAATATCTTCCATTTGGTATTATCACTGTCATAATCTGAAATGGAACTATAAACCATTTCATCTATGTTTTTTCTAAAATTTTGGACTAATTTATCTTTGTTTTTCCCATCAATTTCTTCTTTGGTTGATGTTAAGCAAGCAACTGGACTTCTACTATATAAAGCTACTAATGCAACATGATTACTCACAAATTCCTCTTCACTACCATATTTACTTCCAGATTCATTCTCACTTCAAATAATCGTATAAGACTTCTCTTTTCTCTTCTTCAAAGTGTTAGCACATTCCGTTTACACATATCTGAAGCCTTGACATTTATGACATTGGAATTTCTTTGCCTTTCTTTCACTCACTTGAGTTTTAGCTTATTCTTTGAAGTTATTATTTGATAAGCTCCCACCATTCTACTTAAACTCCGGTATATCTTTCTTCAACTTCTTTAACCACTTGCTAAAATTTCTTTTCAATAACACCACATCCTCATTATCATCGACTTCATCTCTTAATTCATTCATGAATTTTTCAACCTTAGCTTGCAATGCCAATCCTTTGTTCTTCTCGTTTTTATCTCTCAACCAATTGATCTTAAAGTTGGTAAGAATCCCAATTATCTTATACAAAGATAATTCATTGATATCATAGGCTTCTTCTATAGCTACAATTTTGGGTATGAACCTCAAAAGCAATGATCTCAATGTCTTCTTGATAAATTTCAAATTTGAATATTTTTTCCCAAGTTGATTTGCTTGGTTTGTAATGCCACACAGTCTCTTATGGAAGTCTCCAATAGTTTCACTTTCATCCATCTTTAGCTTTTCAAATCTAGTGGTAAACATCTGAATTTTCGAAGCTATCACAGATTTTGATCCCTCATAGATTGTTTGCAGAGTGTCCCATGCTTCTTTTGTCGATTCACAAGCTAATATCATAGCAAAGTGACCTTCATCAACTACACGAAAGATGAAGTCCATAGCTTAAGAATTTTCAAGTGCTCCCTCTTCTTCAGACCTTATGTATTTAGATGGATCTTTAAGTGCTACTTCTCCCTTTTCATCAGTCGTCACTGGACGTATCCAACTATTAAAAATCGAGTTCCATACTTTTGTTCCTTTTGTCTAAATGAATACTCTCATCTGTGGCTTCCATGCAAAATAATTTGAACCATCTAACAATGGTGGCCTAGTGATTAATGCTCCTTCTCTAGTAGCCATAATTACGAAACATAAACTTTCACCAACTTGACGTACCAAGTTCTGATTCAGTGAACTTCACTTTGATACTAATTAGAAATCTAAAAGGATGTAGTTTCACAAAATATGGTTTTGCTGTAGTTACTTTGAGTTGTTTCTATTGGTTGCTTGCTACAAAGCAACTGTGTCAACAATTGTTAATTTTTTAGAAAAATAGAAATAAAAAATTAACAACTAAAATAACAAACCGACATCCAAGATTTGGTAACTTTGTTTGATATACCTCGCCTACATTTTTGTGGCCCTCACCCAACTTAATCAACTTTCACTTGTGATATAATAATTTTATTCAAGGATTTACATCGTTGACTCACTCAACCCTTAATGCCATCCTTAGTCCTCATACTGTGTGAAAGTAAATCACTACCAATAATATGACCACCTCGTGCTAACCTCAACAGATGATTTTCACATCATCATTTGATCCTAAAGATGTAAATTAAATAACTCAAGTGATTGAGACAATAAAAGCATAAACAAAGAGAACACTTAAGATAAAAAATAACTCTCCTCAATATGAAGCTTCATTAACTGAAAGTGTGGGAAGTAGTAAAACAATATCTGCTGTGAATTATTGAGAAGAGACACGATGAGCCCACGAACATAGCAACATCAATAACCATCAATTGAACAAATGTTGCATCACCAAAACATCACAAAAAATACAACTGCAGTACACCACCAATGCTGAACTTTTTCACACACAAAATAATATCTGAACAGCCTAGTAAATTCAGGCTATAGCCAAGAAGATGTAGCTACCAAAGATAGATAGGATCACCAAAAATCTAGCTGCCTTAGATAGATAAAACTACTGAAAATAGGCTATCAAAGATAATCCTAAAATAACCAAAAATCTGCACATTATTTTCATCAAGATATGGTGACTTTATCCCAATTAAATTCTATCTTTACTAGGATTTTAACCCAAATAAACCTTATCTTCAAGAATCCCACACATGATAGAATATTCAACATAATCATATTCCTCAAATAATCAATTATGTCTAATTACAAATAATGCCCAAAATAAATTAATAAGATATCGTAACACATATTTTAACATTATGAAAAGCAAATAGTTTTTAACAATTAATATAAAAAGCTACCATGAAATAGAATTGATTTTACGTGTTAAAACATAAAAGTGATAAATATTTTTGAATGGAAAGATTTTATATCATTAGTTTCATACATTGTAATTATTTTAGTATATAATAAATAAAAATATGGCCGGTATATTACTTTGACTATTGAAAAAAATTGTTAAGAATAAAATGAAAAGGGGTAACAAAATTCAAATAAATAATAAAAATATTTTGGACATTACAAAGAAGTTGTTCAAGCCAATTTTGTTAAGATGTAATATTGATGGGTTTATCCCTCTAATTTAATATGTAGAGCTGGCCTGTGACGTTATGTTTTGCTTTTACAATGGAGAGATATCTCTTTTTATCGGTTTTGCTAACATGGAAGTATAACGTTATTTAATATTTAATGATTTTGTGGTTTATTTCAGGCACATAAACAAATAATAATTCTACTCAAGAAGAAGATGGATTAACGGCATCTACTTGTTTCAATTAGTAAGGAAACAAGTGTTCTTACAGTTCCCACGACAGCCGAACAATAGAAGGAAAAGAAAATATATATTTGTTTTTCCCTCGACAATTAATTATAACGTTCCAAATCCCATCTTTGCATATTATTGAGGCACAAACAATGTTTTAAAAACATAATCGGATGTTGAATCAGTCAAATAACAAGTTTAAAGTTTAAAAATTCAATCAGCATTAAATGTTATAAAATTGGTACATAATAAATAAAAATTAAAAATTATAAAAGCAAGTAAAAATAAAATATTTTATTGAAATGGAAAATACTTCAATGTTTATTATTATATAATGAACTAATTATAAATCAAATCTAAATACTCAAATTAAATCATACTCTAATATAAAACTCAAAATAATAATAAAAATAAAAATTATATTTATAAAGGAGGTTGTGTTTCATCATCGTCAAAAGTTTCAATTTCTTCAACGTTATCTAAAGGTTTTGAACTACACTTTCATCTAAACTATTTGCATCAATTTCTTCTAATGTATTCAAATAAATTACAAATTAGTAATGTATGAAATTATTATCAATTGTAAATTTGTAATACATTACACTTTGACTTAAATATGATCAAAATAATATATGAACTGATCATTAGCAGATGTTCTTACTTCATTTATTGTGACAAACACATTTTCTTTATAATTTCCCTTTTCAAGTTCATTATAATTAAGATTGGACAATGGTTCTTTTTCGTTCCAAAAATCAGTATGGTCAATATAATAAAAATCAACTAGATCATACGTTCTTTTCTTACTAAGCGCCCTGAATACATAATAGAAAAATTATAAAGTCAATAATAAAAAACTATAAATACATATTCTCCATTCTTAAATTATAAGTAACGTAAACAAAGTCATTAAGTCTTTGATAATCCAAACAATTTCGTTTCTTTATATGAATACTTTTAAAAATGTTCTAATTATGTTTACAACTTGATGTAGAAGTTGTTTGACTACGTAATCTAATGACAAGTTTTCTCAATATTGGAGTACTTTTATCTAATAATCTCCATCACTCATCTGTATTTTAAATTAATAGTTATGAACAATAAAAATATATATTATTAATAAGTAAAAAATTAATTAAAAGTGTAAAAACTTACCAAGTTGTACTTTTTATTATAAGTTCTCTCTTTGCTGATGATTTAGCAAGACTCTTCAAACTTTCATGATATATTTTAATTTCGTCTGTCACTTGTGAATGATCTTCAATAGAGAAAATACTTTTCCATTTAATCACATCAAACAGATCTCCCATAATATTCTTTGTACATGTGTCTCCATTATATAAGCTATAAGGATTGATAAAATTATTTTACAAGTGAATCATTTGAGTAAGATGCTTATCTCATCATTGGTTAAGAATAATTATATAAGGCTTGTATAATTTCTCCTTCCCTTTAATAAGATTTATGATTGATTAGTGAGCTCTATACATACCATCATATAGATACCCCAAAGATGGAATCTCGTCTGTATGGAATCTCGTCTGAGTCAACAATCCACAACAACCTTGCAAGGGGAGTCACAATCTTCACAATGATTAGGCAAGCGTCCCAAAATTTATTATCTAGAATAATGATACAAACTTCTTTTCCTTTTCCATTTAGTGTTTACTTGTCACTAAATTTTAAAGCAGTTGTTTATGTTCATAAGCATTTTTCAAAGTAATAAATGTGGTTGCAAATCTAGTAGCAGCGAGACACATGATCTCAACCTAATCTTATTGGTTTCTTATCCAAGACAAAAATGTGATATAATTATACAAAAAATCATGATCTTAGAAGTGCATGAAGTAAGACTAGAAATATAGGTTGATTGACATTTTCTAAGTTAGTCAATTATGAATTAATTAAAAGTGCACGACGTAGTTGTAGCTAGTATCAACAAATACGGGTCGATCCTATGCAGATGATAAATACTATTAATTACCGTAATCCTATTATCTAGCCTACGGATTGATTTTGATTTTAATAAAATAAAATAAAACTAAAGTAAGTAAAATAAAAAAGGCAATGATATTGAACAAATAATTAAGAATTCACTTAGAAAATTACTAATATAAAAAATTAGAATATAGGTTTCGTATCCCCCTAAACCCTTAATAATTGATCTTCTATTATGTAATTGTTTTATTAACTTATTAGATCGTGGAGATTCCTAAGGTATGCTAATTGCTGAGTTTGAGTCTATTAACAACTAATCCTAAGCGTTTCATCCGAATTACTCTAGTTAAAGTTTATATGATTACTAATTTTTGAACCCCTCTGTTAGGTTTGACGTTAATCTAGAAGATTTATGTCATTCTATTTCTAGTGCAATCAACTCCTTCTAATTACGGTAGACATATTCATCAATAGGATTTCTCAATCTCTATGTATGAAATTAGATTATGACCTAATATTCTCAGATCTATTAGAACGTAAATAAAAAAATAATTGAATCACAATATAACAACCAAACCAATTGCACTAATAGAAGAATCAAATCATATCAAAGTGTTAACATAAGGTTCATCTAACCTAAATACTAACAAGATGTTTTTATACATTGTCGAACAAGAAATCAAATATAAACTAAAAGAAAAATGAATTCAAAACAATGAGTTCATAATTCTAAATCTTCCTAATTGTCTTATATTGAATATTTTGTAATGTAGAGGTTTAATCTTGTATTCTAATAGATATTTCGATGAATTCCTCATGTTTTTTGTTTCTCTAGATCAAAATTGCCGCTTGAGAACGATTTCCATGTCTAAAATCACCTCCTCAAGTATGCTCTTCCACTTTCCTCCGTTCACTTCGTTTTATATTAAATTCTAAAGTTTTGGCCAATGCACAATTTGAAGCACGACCATACATCAAACTGTGCATAACCAAATTCTCTGAAAATCATGAATTTGGATGACTTGGAAGATATGCATGGACAAATGAACCGCCATACATTCTTTCTGTGCTTTGAATCTTTATTTAACGTCGTGTTGTTGTCTGAATTCTTTTCCTTTAAGTTCGTGAAGGCAATTATATTTTGTAAACACACTAATAAAAATATAAAATATTAAGAAAAATACATCAAATATGGGTATAAAAATATAGTCAAATATGCATCTATAATAGTCCATACCACTAATATCTTTTAAAATAAGATTTATAAATGAGCAACACATAAAGACCAATAAATATGCCCATACTTTGATTGTAATAAGTACCCAGTTCATACATAATTAGCTGCATTATCTGTAACAAAATTCATAACATTCTTTGATCTAACCTATTCAACAATTTTAGAAAATAATTTAGATAAAGTATTAGCACTTTCTACTATAGCAAAATCATTAATAGACTTGATAAAAGTTGTTCCAATATTATAATAAACTAAGAAATTAATCAAGGTTCTTTGTCTTTGATCAATCCACCCATCAGTCGTAATAGTGCATCATGTTAATTCCCAACAAGACTTATATGTATCCACAATTAACTGACATTCCTTTTTCAAATCTAGAATCAAAGGCACACAAATCTCATAATAAGAAGGTACTTTAAATCCTCAACCTATCATGGTTGTAGCATCTATTGTTTCTTAAAAATATGGTGAATTTAAAGTATTTAAAGGAAAACATGAATGATAAAACCATCTAGCTCACACCTTTTTACATCACAAAATAGCATCCTTATCAACCAAAACTCCTTTTAGATTAGGTTGAGAACTAGGAGTAGGGTTTAGAAGAAAATAGCTTTCCTTTATCTATTATCCTTTATCTACTACTTGTAGTGCTTTATCATCTCTAAAAGATATATTGTGAGCCTCTTTATTTTATTTTTTATTTTTACTTATGGCTACAAATAATTTCCAATCCTCTACATCAAATGGTACTTTTTTTACAAGAAGAAATATTACCCTTAATACTAGCAAGATATTCTTTCATTTTATAAAATCCTCCCAACCTCAAAACATACAATTATATTAGATATTCCTATCAAATGTTTGAGAATAAGAAAAATAATTTAATGCTGGATCAAATTTACCTTGAGTGGAGGATGCTAAGTTCATTGAATCTTTATTTGATGATTCCATATTCTGAATTTATAATTTTAACCTAAAAATATGAGCAAAACAAATTTCTTTTAGTTTTGTATAAAAATAAGTCACAACAATAATTCAAACCAAAGAAGAAAGATGAAATGAGAAGATAAAAGATAAATTTTGAAAACGAAAATACCCCTTAACTTTGGCTTTTTAATGCCTGCATTTTATATCTAATATGATATTTGACTTCAATCACCACAACCAATAATAGAAATAACAATAAAAAGGAGAATTAATTTGTGATCTAGAAATCAAAATATATGTAGAAGAGACAGGAAAAAGGTTGAAAAAGAATTGAAAACATTAAAGAAAATCAATTCAAATGAGAAACACAAATTAAAATCTTTTCAAAGATTGAATAAATCTAAAAAGTCACTAAAAAAGTTGAAGTATGCTTAAACTTCAGTGTCCTTCTCTTAATATACTTCTTTAAAACTTAAACATTACATCTTAACATACTATTAAATTAGTATAAACAAAATTATTTATCTATATTAAATCACTAATTAATAACTACTTTATTGTCCTTCTTTAAATATACTTCTTTAAATTTTAAATATCACTCCTTAACACATACTTAAATTATCCTAAACAAAATTATTTCTCTAACAAAAGTAATAATTAATAAATTTTTTAGCATCACTCTTTAAATATGCCTCTTTAAAGTTTAAATATCACTCCTTAATATACTCTTAAATTATCTTAAATAAAATTAATTATCTATACTAAATTACTAATTAATAAATTTTTAATTTGCTTCTTTAAAGTTTAAATTAATTTTGTGCTTTGTTTTGAATTTTGATCATCAAATTCTAATGTTTTTAATATCATAAAAAATTAAAATCTAAGTCTTCATCTTACTTTAAAATTTCACTATTTATTTCAAATATAATCGCTTCTCTTTATAGTATAGTAGCTTATGAAAACTAGAAGGTTAAAAATTAAAACAAAAAGAAATTTCTCATGTTTTATTTATTTACCTATGAATGCCACATTTAGGTGGAAACATAAGAGATTCTGGCACTGTCGTATAGTTATAATAAATTAATATTCTTGAAAACAATGACATTATGCAAACCAACAGCAGTAAAGAATTAATGCAGTTTCTACCACTGTTCTATAGTTATAATATGTTAATATTCTCAATTAATGCAACTTAAAGTAACCACAACACCAAAAGCCTGAGCACTTCTGTATTCTCTCATCTCTGGAATCTGTCTCTCTAACTATAGAGTCTAAACTGTTATTGCCTCAATAGTTCCTCTCCTTGTTTTTTTTTTAAATCTCCACCCTCCATTGCCACCGTCGGAGATGCCTCACCTATGTGCGTCAGAGCGAGTAGGAGCTTAAGGCTTGTAAAAATTTGTTGGATGTTGTGTTAGGTATGGAGGTATAAATGCATGTCAGCTTCGATGTAGGGTTTTTGAGTATGATCTTTGTGATTGGTGTTCCTTGTTGTCTTTATGTGGTTACTAGTTTGGGCCACGAAGCCGCATGTGGATCTTCATGGTTCAGAGGAAACGGTGGGTTTACTATTTAATGGTTGGTTTTCATTCACATCTGTAAAAAGTAAAAATTGAACCAAAACATCAGTCCGATTTATGTTTAATTTGATCAAACAGTTCAATCCAGTCCAATTTTTACATCACTAGGCATAAGAGTCATTTAACTTCGGATAAAAATTTAGGTACCATCAAAGCTCGAAAATGTCTTCGAACCTGGAGTCATGATGTGGTACATATAATGCAAGGATGTGACTTG
>JANSVA010176351.1:16922-28332 GCA_025504915.1 Erythroxylum reticulatum
TAGGTACCATCAAAGCTCGAAAATGTCTTCGAACCTGGAGTCATGATGTGGTACATATAATGCAAGGATGTGACTTGCTTACTTTTATGTTTTCTTCTAATAGAGTGTTACGACAAACGTTAGAGAAGAATTGATAGCTTCAATGTGCCCAGTTTTTAAGAAGGTAATTGAGTTAAATATTAGAATTTAATTTAAATTTAAATATTTCAAAAAGTAAAAATACGTATACTTTACTAATGTTTAATTTAAATTTCATCTTAACATCTTGCTCAATACTTTATTAAAAAAATTATTTAACATTTTTATTTCTTAAACTCCTTACTAGATGTACATCTTATTTGACAAATTGGGTCCAAAAATTAAACAAAAAACTTATTTTAGAGCAAGATAACAACTTTTAAGAATCTCCTAAACGTTCAAACATTCCATAGTTAAATAATAACCTTTGAGAATCTCCTAAATGTTGTCACGTGTCTCAAATATTCTAGAGTCAAATGACAACGCTGAAAATTTTCCAGTGTTGTCTGGCTCAAGCATCCTAGTTCGTAATGCCCGCTTCTCTATTCTTTAGGCAATCCTCTACACTTCTTTATTCCTTTGATAATCCTTGACGCTTTTATTCTCATCTATTTTTCTTTTTTTATCTTACAATCCTTGCCGCTTGTCTTCTCATTTCTTCTTCAATGTTCCTTAGGCAATTTTTGACGCTTGTCTTATATACTCCTAAGTTTGGTGCATAGCCCGTCTCTCACTCACTCATTGACTGAAACTATATGTTAGTTAATATTTTAATTGATTTTGATTTATGTTTTCTAGGTTAAGACGAAGGAGACATTGTGGTCCCTTTTTTTTTTTTCTATTGTGAAAGATTTA
This sequence comes from Erythroxylum reticulatum, assembly GCA_025504915.1. Taxonomy (NCBI): domain Eukaryota; kingdom Viridiplantae; phylum Streptophyta; class Magnoliopsida; order Malpighiales; family Erythroxylaceae; genus Erythroxylum; species Erythroxylum reticulatum. The sequence continues at coordinate 17,796 of JANSVA010176351.1, forward strand.
CATGTAACATGTAGTTCATTTTGGAAATTGGGTGAGATCCGATCCGTATGTAGTAGAATAATTACATTTTTTTTTGTTTAGATTTCTCAAAAGCAAAAATTACTAAAATTTCATAAAATGATTAACATATTAATTTTCTTCGCATTTTCCTCTAACCATTTTTTAAACTGACCCATCTCAACCATAATAACCGCATAGGTTTATGGTCTCTAACAGTATTCAGAACGTATTAAAAGAAGGGTTAGGCTAGAAGTGCTAGCTCTCTTAGAGCTTAAGTCTATTTATAACATGTTTTGGACATAATAGTATTTTAATTGAAAACTTCTAATTTTAATTAAATTTTAATTAGAATTACAAATAATTATAATTACATACCAATTATGTCCAAATAAGATCAACCATCTCATATTTAATCATAAGGTTTCTCAAACTTTACATTCAAGTCTAACTTGATTAAAATATTTTTTCTTTTTTCAACCTGTTCTTTGTATGTAGCTTATTAGGTTCCCAAATACGTTGGTAATGAATATAAATTATAACCTTAAATAATATTTAGGATTAGATAAATTAAACTCCTTTAATTTATTTTTAATTCTCTAATTAAATTATTTATATTCATAAATCAAGATTGGCATCTAGCAATACATTATGACTACCTAAATATTTAAAGATGTGAAAATGATTTTGACTAATCATTTCATGCATGAGTTAATAGCTTTATACAACGCATACAACATAAAACTGGGTGCTGGAGTAAGACAATTTAACTAGATGTTTCAGAATCAGCTGACCAGACCTTTGAGCCATTATTGGTTCCAAAGCGAACAATACTAGGTTGCTACTAGAATGCCTTAAAAGTTAAGTTAACTTAATACTTGAAATCAATGTCGCAATTTTGATGAGTTTGCGAATTCAGTGAGTGAACCATCATCGATGTGCTCACTCATGTCAAAACATAAATATCACACGTATAAAACCCATTTAACGAATATATCACATTATTTAGAACCAATTCTCATTCATCACATCACTCAGTTTGTATATCAAATCACAATATACATATCATATTTCACAAGCATATTAGGAATATAAGCATTTCATAAAGTTATCTCAGAATAATCCAATCACTCATCTTAATTATTCATATCATCAACCTATACACAACTATTTCACATCACTATTCAACACAAATCAATAGTTCTTTCCAATCATTCTCAAGATACATGTAAGGATATGCATATGCAAATGCACATGAGACTCCACTTATATTTTTATTTTTGTTATGAATGAGCGCCTATTTAACTGTCCTACATCCATAACAGATATTGGGCTCATTTCAGATATTGTCTTGTACCCATTATGGATACCATGCTTATTAATAACTGAGCCTGTGGCTCTGTGTGCACATATCTTGAGCTTTAAGCTCTTTTTCACATTGTTCAATTTGGTCACAACTCTGATCATGCATATTAATGTCATCAAATGCATCATTTCATATGATATACTTTCAATCATTTTCATTCAGTATGCGTAGTCATTTATCACATTCATTGGATCTAAGTTCGGCATTTAACATTGGGTTGAGAACTCATTTTTTTATATTCATATATAAGTAGATAACACTTCGAATACATTCCCAAATATTGGACACCTCGGACTATCATTGTTGGGAATTACCACCAACTTATAGGTAACAATTCAATAATTGGAATTTAAATAAAAACAAATCAATTATAATGAGAAAACATCTAGATTGACTCATAGTATACTCTAGATTAGCTATTTCTTTAACAATCCAGCAATGTCTGGATGTTGCTGATCAATTTGTGTTTCTATATCGTGCAATACACACGTATTTACATATTACTAACTTGTTTAATTAAATGAGTACTCAATCATACACATGTATATGTATTATGTTTAATTATTGCTTAATTGAATATCCCAAGTATGTAATCTTATTAACAAATCTTGCTCATTCATTCATCATAACTTGTATATATCCTGTTTGCAATTAGGTTTATGCCTTAATAAAACTTGGTTTCTCTAGATTCATCAATCAATCAATCATTGACCAATCCTTTTCTAGCATTATTTATTCACACAATTTCCCAATTCTCATTCATTCATACCTAATTCACATTTCTCACATCCTTTGGATCACATTTGCATCCATAAGAACACCTTCATTCCTTTAATAACTCATAATTTCATATTTAGATACATTAATCTCAAACAATCCATTCCTTAAGTTATAATCTCAATTAACAACCTAAACTTATAAAAAATACAACAAAAATCTAGGTTCATTTCAAGCCTTAATCAAGTTTAAATATACAAAGGTAAAGTAGCTTATCCTTAGTTGGTTCAATAATCACACGAAACATAATTTTTCATTTCAAAGCATTTCTCACAATCATGGGGTACCTTTCCACAATCGTGGAAATACAAAATGGAAAGTTTCTCACTTCAATTCATTTCCCACATTCGTAGGAAGGAGCTTATGCAGCTTCCACGATCATGGGATGGGTGAATAGAAAGTTCACCATCCATTTTCTTAAAAAATTTTCCAGATTCTAATACCATCATAATAGTCTATTAATTATACCTCAATTACAACTTAATTATACTTCAAATCCCAATCTAAAATCATCCATTGAATAGCCTCTAACCTACAGTTTCATACATAAAAACAAAATCAATTCATCCATCAAATTTCCTGCATAACATCATCATTAATACCACAACCAAGTTCACCCCTAAATAATTATCATAAAAGTTATGTTAACATGTGTCACAATAGATGAATAAATCACTTACTTGTTTAACTCAAAACCTCCTGAATCATGAAGATAATGTAGCCCTTCAAATATGTAAGGATAAAGCATACTCCAAAAATAAGATGAAAAAATAAAAAGGGGTTCAACGATAAGATAAAGGCAACAAAATTTTGGAGTGAAAAAGTGCAAAATTTTAGAAAAATCTTATGGTTGTAATGGCTATGTATGGGTTTCTATAATGAGAGAAGGAGAAGGAATTAGCATGTAGCAAGAAGAAGAGAAAAGGTGATCTTTCATGTGTGTGTCATTGGTGTATGTGTGTGGCAAGGATTGAGACACTTGGCAAGACACTTATCAAGTAGAAAGCTAGGTTATATGTCCTCTTCCTAAACTACCAATTGTCACTTAACAACTAGTCCAATTGTCCCTCAATCACTAAGCCATTTGTCTCATAATTTCCTAAGCCATTTGTTACTCATTCTCCATTTCCATGTGACACTATTTTATAGACCTAGTCATCCTAAATTTCCATGTATCAATTTATCTTGTCTTCTAACATTTTTCCAAAACTAGTTGCACATATCACCTTATAAATCACTCAATTGTAATAATAAATTCCCAATTCACTAATTATAATCCATCAAACAAAAATCAAGTCATAATCAACACACAATTACATCATAATCATTTAAGATCTTTCATACCCCAAGATATGTCAAATGAGTGCATATACTATTTTTACAATGTCTCTAAATCATGATTCATGTATAGATGCGAATATAATGCATGAAAAATGCAATGAACTTCATGAATTCTCATATGATATGACTCAATTTAACAATTAAATCCTTAAGTGTAGAAAGGAGTTAGTACAATTCTCCCCCTTAAGAAATTTCATCCTTGAAATTCTTACCTGATTGACTAAATAGGTGGGGATATTGATTTGTCATATTCTCTCCAATTTCTCATGTGGCTTCTTTTCGAGTGATTCCTCTAAAGAACCCTAACCAATGGGATTACTCGATTTCTCAATTGTTTAGTTCGATATCCCACTATCTTGACTGGTTCTTCTATATAACTCAAATTACTTCAAATCTCTCCTTCCTGTACAGGTATCAAATGGGTCCGATCTGATCAATATCTTCTGAGCATACTAATGTGGAACACATTATAAATATGAGTCATCTCAACTGGTAGTTCTAGTCTGTATATCACTAGTCCAACTCTCTCAGTAATCTCATATAGACTAATGTATGTAGGGCTCCACTTACCCTTCTTATCGAACCTTTGCACTCCTCACCAAGGCGACACTCTTACGAACACTTTGTCTCCCACTTAGTACTCTATATCTCTCTGATGTTGATTGCATAACTTTTCTGTCTATCTTAAGCCACCTTGATTCTACTGCGGATCAATTTCACCCTATCAACAATGTCTTAAATCAATTCTAGACCTTTAACAATCTTTAGGCCCTCTTCTTCCCAATATAATGTCGATCTACACTTTCGGCCATATAATGCCTCATACAGAGATATACCAATGCTACTGTGCAAATAATTGTTGTAAGTAAATTCAATAAGGGCTACATATTGATTCCATGCTCCTTGGAACTCCAAAACATAAGCCTTGAGCATATCTTCAATAGTCTTAATAGTCCTCTCACTTAGTCTTTCTATTTGAGGACGAAATATTGTACTAAAATTCAACTTTGTACCCAATGCTATCTGTAAACTACCTCAGAATCTAAAAATGAATATGGGATCTTCATCATACATAATAGAAAATGGAACACCATACAACCTCATTACCTCGTTAACATACCTCCGAGCCAATTGATCCAATGTATTATTCTCTCGTAAAGGTAAAAAATGGGCTGATTTTGTCAATCTATCAATAATGACCCATATGACATCATATTGCCTTGGAGTTCTTAGTAAACCCATAATGAAATCCATAGTGATCCTCTCTTATTTCAACTCCAGAATAGGTAATGACTGTAACTTTCTAATCAGAGCCTTATGCTTTGCTTTAATCTGTTGATAAGTCAAACATTTAGCAACATACTCTGCCATTTGCTTCTTCATCCCTGGCCACCAAAATTGTTGTTTCAGTGTATTATTCATCTTGGTAGTACCAGGATGAATAACATAAGCTGCTAAGTGAGCTTCCTCCAAAATCTCTTTCCTTAGATTATCAACATCACGTATGCACAATCTTTTCCTCTCAATTCAAACTCATAATTTAAATTTTGTTTCAACTTGTTAATAAGCTTCTCTAATTCTGGATCTTTACTTTAAGCTTTCTTGATCCTTTCATATAATAATGACCTAAGTTTTAGTCTAGCTAATAATGCCTCATTTTTTCATAAATTTAACTCAACGTTTAAGACTCTTAACTCGACTAGATTTGGTAATCTCGAGGTTTGAATATGTGCGCATTACTATTAGATTTCCTGCTTAAGGCATTAGAAGCTTTACCAAGATGATATTCAATTGTATAATCATAATCTTTTAGCAACTCAATCCATCTCCTTTGTCTCATATTCAGTTGCTTCTGACTCAACAAATACTTTAAACTTTTATGATCTATGAATATCTAAAATGTCTCACCATATAGATAATGTCTCCAAATCTTCAAAGCAAATACCACTACAGCAAGTTCTAAATCATGAACCAGATAGTTGAATTTATGAGGTCTCAGTTGTCTCGGTGCATTTGCAATTGCTCTACCATACTGCATCAGAACACATCCTAACCCCTGGTGTGAAGCACTATTATATATTTCATATCCTCCTAATACAGATGGAATGACTAACATTGGTGCTATAGTCAATTGATGTTTTAATTTCTCAAAACTCCTTTGGTATTCGTCCGTCCATTTGAAGGTTACATTCTTCTTTATAAGCCTTGTTAAAGTGGTTGAGATAAAAGAAAATCCCTCTATAAACCTCCTATAATATCCAGCTAATCCAAGGAAACTCCAAATCTTAGATACATTCCTTAGGGCTTCCCACTTCATCGCTGCTTCAACTTTCTTTGGTTCCACCTAAATACCCTACCTAGACACTATGTGACCCAAAAATACCATTTGATCAAGTTAGAATTCGCACTTAATGAACTTTCCATACAACTGTTTCTCCCTCATAATCCATATAACTAGCCTCATATGCTAGAATTGTTCCTCTCTACTATTTGAATACACCAAAATGTCATCAATAAATACAATCACAAAGTGATCTAGGTAAGGTTAAAAAACCTTATTCATCAGTGCCATAAAAGTTGCTAGAGCATTCGTAAATCTAAAAGACATTATCAAAAACTTAAAATGCCCTATATTGAGTCCTGAATGCACTCTTTGGTACGTCAACTTCTGCTCTCTTCAACTAATAGTACCCTAATCTCAGATCCAATTTAGTGAATACCTGAGCTCCTTGTAGTTGATTAAGTAGATCATAAATTCTTAGTAAAGGATACTTATTTTTCACTATCACTCAATTCATCTGCTTATAATCAATACACAACCTTAAGGTTCCATCTTTCTTCTTCAAAAATAAGACTAGATCTCCTTAAGGTGATACATTGGGTTTGATGAAGTCCTCTGCAACTGGGTCCTAAGTTCCTTAAGTTCCACAACTGGGTGAGTTTTGCGAACTCAGTGAGTGACCATCCTGGATGGCTCACTCAATCACATAATACATACAGTTCATATAATCACATCATTCATGTCATTTCATTTATAATCATGTTAATCACTAAAATTTCACAATCATGTAAGCACTTCATTCACACCTGTTCATTTAGCACATAACATCATATATCACTTTCAAAGCAATCATACTGATAATTTCCTTCTTACAAAATACACATATCACTTATAAATGCAATGCATAATATGACTCACTTTTGTTTCTTATTTTATTGTGACCAAGTTCCTTTTTATTAGCTCATATACCTTGTAGATACCAAGATGGCTCGTATCCCTTGTGGATACGGAGACGTATCATATAATGTCTCATATCCTTTAGTGGATATTGGATACATTCACACTGAGCCCGAGGCTCTTTTTCACATTCTGAGCTTTAAGTTCTTTTTGGTGGCTACTTTAGTCACAACTGCCTTTATGTTTCATGCATTCATGTAATGCAATGCATCATATACACATATTTTTAATTAGTCACATGATTTCATATTCACAATCACTTTCACATTCATCATCGGACCTTGGTCTAGCATTCAATAATTAAGTTGAGAATCACTTTTCATATTCATATACACATTCACATTCAGAATACATTTATCCTCAGACCGTGGTCTGGCATTCAACATAAATGTTGAGAAACACTTATTTCTTCTCATTCACATACAAGTAGTACTTCAATATCACATTTATGCATCAAGTCTCGGACCCTCATTGTCCGACATCAACATAAGAAAATCACATTCATATCAATTATATTCACATTGCATAATAATCATAACCGTAGTTATTCAATGCAGAAATTGAAGTTCAAAAAAAATAATAACAGGAGACCATCTAGGACGACTCACAGTGCGCTCCAGATTAGGATGTTTATCCTGCACATCAAAATTATGTAATATACACATTGCACACACACATTAATAATTTTGTACAATTATAAGTATTCATTGATGCACACGTGTGCATATGGAATATGTACATTGCATGTTCATAACAATCCCGAGTATATTGTCAAATTTCACATTTTATCATATTCTTATTTTTATCATCATTTGCTTTCATAATAACCTATTTCTCATTCACTTTTACTAGATACACTTTACTCCTCTCGTTGAATCATAACTTTAATCATATGAACCACTTCATATCTATTATAAACATGTCTTTGGTACTTTAATACCAACAATTCACTCATTAATGTTATTCTAGCATTACAAGATCAAACAATTATCCAAACTCTCATTTCAGTCCTATATCACCTCCAAAAATCCAAACATTTGGGTTAATTTTCCATGATCATTCTGATTAGGTGAATGAAGTTATTTGATAATACCTTTTTCTAGAAAAATTTTCCCTATTGTCTTAAGTTTTTAATGGCACCAGAATCATTCAATTTGGTTCAGTACCCCAAAAGTTATAATTAAATAATTCGGACTCTTCATAAGCTTAAATAGTATCCTGTACTAAACTTTAATTCAAAAATATAGAATTATACAGATAGAATTAAATCTTGACTCCTTCAGGAAAATTATATCCCTATCCTCTAGTTTAATTCAAATCAAAAATCAAATTCTGAAAATCAACGTCGCAATTTTGATGAGTTTGCGAACTCAGTGAATAAACCATCATCGATGTGCTCACTCATATCAGAACAAAAATATCATGTGTATAAAACCAATTTCAAGAATATATCACATTATTCAGAATCAATTCTCATTCATCATATCACTTAGTTTGTATACCAAATCACAATATACATATCATATTTCACAAGCATATTAAGAATATAAGCATTTCATAAAGTCATCTCAGAACAATCCAATCACTCATCTTAATCATTCATATTATCAATATATACAAAAGTATTTCATATCACAATTCAACATAAATCAATGGTTCTTTCTAATCATTCTCAGGATATATGTAAGGATATGTATATGCAAATGCACATGAGACTCCACTTCCATTTTTATTTTTATTGTGATCAGGTATCCTTTTAGCTGTCCTATATCTATTATGGATACTGGGCTTATTTTAGATATTGTACCATACTAATTGTGGATACTGGGCTCATTAATAATTGAGCATGTGGCTCTGTGTGCAAATTTCCTAAGCTTTAAGCTCTTTTTCACATTGGTCACTCCGATCATAACTCCTTTATCTGATCAAGCATATTAATGTCATGAAATGCATCATTTCACACAATATACTATCAATCATTTTCATTCAGTATACACATTCATTTATCACATTCATCAGATCTATGTCTAACATTCAACATTCATTTGAGCACTCATTTTTCCTTATTCACGTACAAGTAGATAGCACTTCTAATATATTCCCAAATATTAGACTCCTCATACTATCAATGTCTGAAATTATCACCATCTTATAGGTAAGAGTTCAATAATTGGAATTAAAAAAAACAAATCAAATATAGTGAGAAAACATCTAGGATGACTCATAGTATGCTCTAGATTAGTTATTGCCTTGACGATCTAGCAATGTCTAGATGTTGTCGATCAATTGTTGCTTCTATATCATGCAATACGCACATATCTACACATTACTAACTTGTTTAGTCAAATGAGTAATCAATCATACACATACATATGTATATGTGTTATGTTTAATTCATGCTCAATTGACTATCCTGGGTATGTAATCTTATTCACAAATCTTGCTAATTCATTAATCATAGCTTATGTATCTTGTTTGCAATTAGTTTTATGCTTTAAGAAAACTTGATTACCCTAGATTCATCAATCATTTATTCACCAATCCTTTTCTAGTGTTCTATATTCACACAATTTCCTAATTCTCATTCATTCATACCTAATTCACTTCTCTCACATCCTTTAGATCACATTTGTATCTATAAGAACACCTTCATTCCTTTAATAACTCACAATTTCAGATTTAGATACATTGATCTTAAATAATCCATTCCTTAAGTTATAACTTCAATTAACAACCTAAACTTTTCAAATGCTTAACCAATTAATCCAACAAGAATCTATGTTAATTTTAAGCTCAATCAAGTCCAAATACACTAAGGTAAAGTAGCTTATCCTTAGTTGGTTCAATAATCACACAAAATATAATTTTTCGTTTAAGGGCATTTCCCATGATCATGAGGTGCCTTTCCACGATTGTGGAAAGACAAACCAAAAAGTTTCTCAATTCAATGCATTGCCCACGATCGTGGGAAGGAGCTTATACAGCTTCCACGATCGTGAGATGGGTGAACAAAAGAGTCACCATCCATTTCTTTTAATTTTTTTTCCGTATTCTAACACCATCATAATAGTCCATTGATTATGCCTCAGTTATAACTTAATTATACTTCAAATCCCAATCTAAAATCATCCATTGAACAGCTTTTAACCTACAATTTCATGCATCAAAATAAAACCAATTCATCCATCAAATTTCTAGCACAACTTCATCATCAATACGATAACTAACTTTATCCTAATCTCTTACTTGTTCAACTCAAAACCTCCTCAATCATCAAGTTAATTTAGCCCTCCAAACATGCAAAGATAAAGATTACTTTAAGAATAAGATGGAAACACAAAATGAGTTTTAATAACAAGATGAATGTAGAAAAATTTTAGAGTGACAAAGTGCAAAATTTTAAAAAAATTTGAAGGTTGTAAGGCTTGTGTATAGGTTTCAATGATGAGAGAAGGAGGAGGAGTTAGCATGTAATAGGAACAAAAGAAAAGGTGGTCTTTCATGTCTATTTCATTGGTATATATATGTGGTAAGGATTGAGACACATGGCAAGACATTTATCAAGTAAAAAGCTAGGTTATATGTTCTCTTCCTAAACTACCAATTGTCATTTCATAACTAGTCCAATTGTCACTTAATCACTAGGCCATTTGTCTCATAATTTCCTAAGCCATTTGTCACTCATTCTCCATTGCTACGTATCACTATTTTATAGGCCTAGTCAACCTAAATTTCCATATATCAATTTGTCTTGTCCTTTAGCATTTTTCCTAGACTAGATGCATATATCACCTTATCAATCACTCAATTGTAACACT
>JANSVA010176758.1:0-46166 GCA_025504915.1 Erythroxylum reticulatum
TGGGAATGTTGTGTTGAATGAGAACTTGGTTGTTTGAAGGAGACCAAGGAATGACAATCCAAGAGCAAGAGGAAAGGTAAGCTTGACTTGGATTTTTGCAAGTAAATAGGTGGGTAATATGTTTATAGTTGTTGTGTAAAATGAGCTAATTTTCTTATGTGTGAATATGTGCTAAATTGCTTAAATTGAATGATGTGATAGTTGAAAAATGTATAATGATTCATTATCATGTCATGCCATGAAAGACGAATGGCATTTTATATGAATGAAAAGATGAGAAAGTATAAGAAGCATGAGAATATGAAAAATGTATGGAAATGAATTGAGCATAAATTTGTTTGTGTTTGGGCAAGAGAGGAACATTCTGTTGGTCACGTGCACGTCAACATATAGCCTTCTCCCGGTTGCTCGCTTTAGGCCACGAGATCCTGAGAAATTGGACTCGTTTTGTTCACGATATAAACTTCGGTTTATCTGTTTCATTCCACAGAACTCTCGAGCTGTTTGTTTGTGCATTTCCATTTTGATTTGTCAAGTTATGATGCAAGATTGAGTGTTATGTTTTGATGATTAATTACACTTGATATGTTCTATGTGATGATATGTTGAACTATGAGTTGTGAATTTGAATTGTGACTGATTGAATTGCTAGCCCAATAAGATATAGACATATATGAATATAGGAAGTATATGCATATTTGATTGTGTGGCTCATTGCCAACGGCTATAAACGTATAAGCCACTGAGATTTGCAGCTCACCCCATTCCCTTCCACTCCGCAGGTGGAGAAAAAGTAGATCAGCATTAATCCTTGTAAAGTTTGGCAAACACCAAGAATAGAGACTTTTGTAATTAAGTTAGTTCAGAAACTTTTGGGTATTTAGAATCATATTAGGCATAAGCATTCAATTTTATCATATGCATTTTGTATTCTATATTAAGCCAACGATGTGACTTTTGTTATGTAAATAAATTTTTCCAAATTCTTTTTCTTTAGTAATGAAATGATGAATTGAAAAAGTTTTGTTAAAAATGGTTGTGTTGAAAGAATGGTATAAGTTGAATATTAGTTTTTGATGTTGGTTATCTGGGTCTTGTTCGAGGGTTTTGCCACAACGAGGCCTAGAGTACGCCATGGCAATCTTTTCTCGAAGGCTATAAGCACTATAGCTTGGGACTTCGCCGTGACAAAGTGTAAAAATTTCATCGCGGGGAACTACAAGAAAGGAGGCTTAGCCGCGGCGAAGCCAGACTTCTGTCGTAGCGAACCCGCCAATACTGATGCTGATAAATATCCAAAGTATGAAATTTTGGGGAAATCAGAGACCTGAAATTGGTAATAAGACCTAGGAGCCAACAACTGTTTATACTTGAGTGTAATTTGGCCTAATGCGGTTTCCCCATGTTTTGATTATAGAACAAAAGATGGAAAGATCCCACGAAGTCGTTGACGAGGTTGTCGAGAGTAATACTCCTGAGCAATCTCGTCCATCGACATCTGGACCCTCTAGGGTTAATCGAGGAGAAGCTGTGGCACCACCTCCTCTTATAACTCAAGAAGAGGCTTTAGCGAAGCTGTCCTAGGATATAATGACATTATTGCACCGTATGACCACACCTAAGATTTCAGTTGATTAGTTACAGAAGTATGGAGCTGAGGAATTTACTGGGATGTGTTTGGAGGAATCTAAACGAGCTGAGTTCTAGATTGAGAAGGTGAAGAGGGTATTGGAGGAGATCAATTCTCCAGCAGATCAGATGGTACATTGTGTTGTCTCTGTCCTTCAAGGAGCAGCCTTTAAGTGGTGGAAGTTCATTTTAAGAAATCCACAGTTACCGGTGCCTTTGACTTAGGATTTTTTTACCAGGGAGTTCAACGCTAAGCATGTTATGGAAGCTTATAGAAAGGAGAAATGGAAGCAATTTTAGAATCTAAGGTAGAGCAATTTGTCAATTGCTGAGTACAATTGGGAATTTAGTCACCTCTCTAAGTATACCCCAGAACTGGTGCTTATTGAGGAGTTCCGGTGTCATCAGTTTAAGGATAGATTGAATGATTCCATCAAGGAGCATTTGGCGGTAGTTACTCTATTGCAGCAAGTAACTTATCATCAGCTGGTGCAGGCTACTATGAAGATAGAGAGGGAGGAGGTGATTAAGAGGGAAAGGAATCAACGAAGGGGCTTTGCAAGAGGAGGTTAGTCCTTAAGCAAACGAAGTCGAGATAGTGTTTCCTTTGCACCAGAGTTTATTCAGAGAATTGTGGCTCGAGAAAGGTCATAAAATTATCCCTCGATGATTGTATCTAGTAGGGGTTCTTCTGTGGGTCAAGATTCTGATCCCCCAGAGTAACCTCATTGTTTTGTGTATCATTAAAGTGTTTGTAGGAGGGCTACAGGAGCATGCTTTCACTGTGGCAGTACTGAGCATCAGATAGCCAATTTCCCTCTCAGACATTGTAATTAAGTAGAGTGATTTCTCAGGCATCTGTTGGAGACAGAGGACGTGGTAGAGGTTGAGGAGGACCTGGATAGAACGAACTAAATCTGAGTACCCAGTCAGAGATTGTAAATCGATCAGCTGTGCCTTCCGCTTCGGCTCGAGCTTATGCACTAAAAGCTCGTAAGGATCAGGATGCACCATAATTCATTGCTGGTATTGTTTCTCTCTTTAATTCTGAAATGCATGCACTGATTGACCCTGGATCTTCTTATTCATATATCTATGTTGGAGAAATGTTTGATAAGAAGATGTCCATAGACATGTTAGAGTATGATATTATTGTAACCAGTCCTCTAGGTAGTAGTGTGTTGGTTGTGTTGGTTAATTAGGTGATTAGGAATTGTCCTATTATGATCCAAGGAAATGAATATGTAGTATATCTGCTTAGATTACCCTTTTATGAATTTGACTTGATTCTGAGTATGGATTGGTTATCCAAACATCAAGCAATAGTTGATTGTAATGTTAAGACAGGTATACTTAGAGGGTTTGATCAACCTACAATAATCATGCAATCCATACTAGTTCCTTAACTAATGTGGTATCAGCAACGCAAGCTCGAAAGCTCCTCAGGAAGGGATGTAAAGCATATCTAGCCTTTATGTTTGATTATAAGGAGGGTGGTACATTGTTGGATATTCCTGAGGCAAATGAATTTCTAGATGTATTTCTGGAAGAATTACCTAGTCTCCCTCCTAAAAGGGAGGTAGAGTTGTCAATTGAAATCATGCTCGGCACTGCTCCTATATCTAGAGCATCGTACAAAATGACTCCTACTGAGTTGAAGGAGTTAAAGATGCAGTTACAAGAGCTTCTAGATAGAGGGTTTATTTGACCCAGTGTCTCATCGTGGGGAGCAACGGTTTTGTTTGTCAAGAAAAAGGATGGTACTTTACGGATGTGCATTGATTACAAACAATTGAATAGAGTTATTGTGAAGAACAAGTATTAATTGCCTAGGATTGAAGACCTATTTGATCAATTGAAATAGGCAGGAGTGTTTTCAAAGATAGGTCTGCGATCAAGATACTATCAGCTTCAAGTAAAAGATGTGGATGTGCCAAAGACTACATTTAGGACCCGATATGGATATTATGAATTTCTAGTAATGCCATTTAGGTTAACTAATGCTTCAGCGGCATTTATGGATCAGATGAATAGAATATTCAGGCTTTATTTGGACTAGTTTGTGGTGGTATTTATAGATGAAATCTTGGTTTATTCCAAAACCGAACTTGATCATACTGAGGCTTGTGTTACAGACCCTATAGGAAAGACAATTGTATGCTAAGTTCAGCAAATGTGATTTTTGGCTTCAAGAAATACCTTTTCTAGGACATGTCGTCTCTTCTGAAAAAATTATAGTCGATCCTAGTAAGATAAAAGTAATTGTTAACTGGAAGTCACCACGAAATGTGACAGAGGTGAGAAGTTTTTTGGGTTTGACCAAGTATTATCGTCAGTTTATGAAGGGGTTCTCGGTGATAGCATCCCCTTTAACCAAACTCTTGCAGAAAGAATTGAAATATGAATGGTTTGATAGAAGTCAGACTAGTTTTAACCAACTAAAAAGCATGCTTATTGAAGCTCCTGTATTAGTTCAGCCTACTTCTGGTACGGAGTATGTTATGTTTAGTGATGCATCTAGAAATGGTTTAGGTTATGTGCTGATGCAGGATGGAAAGGTAGTTGCTTATGCCTCTAGGAAACTAAAGACACATGAGCAGAATTACCCTACACATGATCTAGAGCTTGTAGCAGTAGTGTTTGCCTTAAAAATTTGGTGGCATTATCTGTATAGAGAACGGTGTAGAATTTTCACAAATCATAAAAATCTTAAGTATCTTCTTACTCAGAAAGAACTCAATCTGAGACAATGGCATTGGTTGGAACTATTTAAAGATTATGATTGTATTGTGGATTACCATCCAGGTAAGGCTAACATTCTAGCTAATGCCTTGAGTCAAAAGAACATTTTCGCATTGTCATGGAGCAGAGTGATTGGGAATGTGTATTTGAAGGAGCTTTCATATCTCAATTGAAAGCAAGGCCTATTTCGAGACAAGAGATTTGTGATGCTCAAAAAATTGCTGATAAGTTGCAATAATTTATCTCGGCTACTCAGGATGGTAAGCAACCTGATTTTTCTGTGAAAGGAGACATAGAATTATATTATAAAGATTGATTATGTGTGCTAGCTAATGATGAACTGAATTGTTTGAGGCTCATGATATAGTCTTTACTATACATCCTGGTGGAAACAAGATGTATCAAGATCTGAAGCAACATTACTAGTGGTCAAGTATGAAACAGGATGTTGTGGATTATGTAGTTAAATGTTATACATGTTAGTAGGTGAAAGCTAAAAACCAGGTTCCATCTAGTTTGTTACATCCTATTTCTATTCCTTAATGGAAATGAGATAATATTACCATGGATTTTGTCACTGGACTTCCTCTCACTCAAAGGAAACATGATGCTATATGGGTAATTGTGGATAAGTTTACCAAATCTACTCATTTTCTACTTGTTCATCTTGATTATTCTTTGGATAGGCTTGCAGATTTATATGTGAATGAGATAGTAAGATTGTATGGAGTACTATCATTTTTGATCATGATCTTTGATTTACTTTGAGATTCTGGAAAGGTTAACAGAAGGCTCTGGGAACTCAAGTTAAGTTCAATACTACTTTCCATCCCCAGACAGATGGACAATCTGAATGGATTATACAGATATTAGAAGATATGCTTTAAGGTTGTGTGTTAGAGTTTCCAAAAAGTTGGGATAGTTATTTAACTCTGATGGAGTTTGCCTACAACAATAGTGATCAGACCAGCATGGTACGGCGTCTTATGAAGTGCTGTATGATAGAAGGTGTAGAACTCCAGTATGCTAGACCGAGTGATTATGGTGTATTATGAAGTGTTGTATGGTAGAAGGTGTAGAACTCTAGTATGCTGGACTGAGTTGAGTGAAAACAAGATGATCGGGCCTGATATTGTGAAAGATACTGAAGAAAATGTTCAGATTATTCAACATAGGTTGAAAGCGGCCAATGATAGGCAGAAGTCCTATGCTGATCTGAAAAGAAGGGATATTGAATATCAAGCAGGCGATAAGGTGTTCTTAAAAGTGTCACCGTGGAAGAATGTACTTCGATTTGGTAATAAGGGTAAGCTTAGTCCACTATACATTGGTCCTTATGAAATTCTGAAAAGAATTGGACCGGTAGCTTATTAACTAGCTCTTCCCGAAGAATTGGCCAGGTTACATAATGTATTTCATATTTCCATGTTGAGAAGATATCGGTCTGATGTTACACATAAGATTCTCGTATAAGAAATTCTAGTGCAACTAGATTTATCTTATAAAGAAAGGCCAATTTCTATATTAGCAAGAGAAGTTAGACAGCAAGTCAGTACCTTTGGTAAAAGTACTCTGGCAACACCATGGACTTGAAGAAGCAACATAGGAACCAGAAGAGACCATGAGAGCTTAGTATCCTCAACTATTCTAATCAGGTATGAATTTCAAGGACGAAATTCTTTTAAGGGTGAGAGAATTGTAAGCCCCAAAATATACCATAGTTGAAATGATACAGGTTTATAAAAGTACATGTGAGGAAGGAGTAAAAAATTATGCTATGATTTGAATGTGAAAGGCATATGACTTGAATTTTGGTATTTATGGACTATAGTTAGTAAATTGAATTTAAATGTATATTTGGAATAGGAAAATTATCAAATGACAAGTTAAGTTGGTAAATAAAAATTAGTATGATTAAGCCTACGAATTTTTGACATTTTGTACCATTCAATGTGAGACATTTGGCAGCATAAGAGGAGGACAAGTAGCATCATTCATCATGTGACTAATGGCATGACATGTTGGAGACATGTGGCAGCATAATTGGTGGGCAAATGGGCTTCATACCTTGGTGTTACATGGCATGTTGAGCTAGTGACACCTAGTTGGTGATAAAGCAAGGTACGGTGGAGAGGTTCATTCTTCATCTTCTCTACTTCTCTCCACCAAAACTTGCTTAGTCTCTCTAACTTCTGGAATTTCTACTGGACCTTAGGTTTTCATCATTTGAATGTTTGGTAAGCTACTGAATTTAGAAAAAAATTTATATTAATTTGTTGTATTATTGTTGTGCTAAGGCTAAACGTTGCACATTAAACTTAGGTATGTGCTGGATGTTTGGAAGCTTGGATTAGTTGGAATCTTGGAGTTTAATTTAAAGCTTAGTAAGGTAAGAGAATTATAGATTTGGTATTATATTATAACATGTATTGTTTGATGTTTGAAATGGAGCAAACATGTACTGAATAAAGAAACAATTGAGGTTAGGTATGTGCTAGAAACTTGTTGGAAAAAGTAGATACACTGGACAAGTTTTGGTATTTTAGCTATATCATGCCCTGTAGGTATCCATATTGGATGAATTTTAATTCAAATTAAACTTGAGACATATGTCTACAAATTTCTTGAAGAAGTTAAATTTTGATTCTATCTCTAAGACTTTCAAAATTGGCATGAAATTAATTCTTGGCTTAGGCTGTAGCATTACCAAGGATAGAAATCATGTCTTGTTGTTATTGAATAAACTGTATTGATGTAGACCAAATTATACTAAGGTTTCTTAACCAAATTTTTAGCTTATTCTATTAGCTTTAAATTGGTATACATTTTGTAATTTTTGAATACTGCAATTGAGAGATATGAGTTATACCACTTTGAGTGCATGATTATTCACTAGCCAAAATTTCAAATGTACTCAGTATGTAATATATTGAGTATAACTTCTGGAATAATGAATCAAATTGTATGAACTATAGTTCATTAGAAATTTAAGACATAGAGGAACATTTTTTAGAAGAATACTTTACACATAATTGTCAGTTTCGATGTCAAAACAACCATCCAAATTGATTTGAAAAAGATTGATTGGATGAAAGTGAGGGAGTATGTTGGATTGTTATGAACTGGAGTATTTTTTATTGAATATGCTTTGGTATTTTTATTATATCTTTAATTTTGGATCTCCAAATGATTGGTTCTTGATTCAGATTAAACTAGGCATAAATCCATAACTTTCCTGAAGTGATAAAATTACAATTCTGGTTTTAAGAATTTCAAAATCTGATTTTAAATTGAGTTAAGAATTCTGTTATAGCTTAAAAATAATCTGAAATCTTTTAAGTATAACTTTCAGTATACAGAACCAAATTGTATGATTTTGGTGTCATTAGAAACCTAAGACAAAGGTGAATAATTGTCCAGAAGAAAGTGCTACTTAAATACTCCACTTTCTTGAGTCCTAGTTGTGGGTAAATAGGCATGCCTAGAAAGGGTCTGCAGCTGCCTCTGTGACACTTTGGTGTCTTGTATTATTAACACTTTGGTGTCTTCTATTATTTAGACGTAAGTCTCTACTGTGATATGATACTAATTATGGTATCTTCTATATAAGTCTTGTTTCCCACTTCTGTTGACGGATTAGCAGTCATTTGATTGTGTATTATGATATATGTTGGATTTTGAAATAATCAAAATGATGTTTTGAACTGAAGGAATAGTGCCTTTTTTGATACTTAATTCTGTTAACTATGCAACTGTTCTAAAATTTAAATATCTACTTATGCTATAACTTGATTCAGTAAGATTAATTGTCAAATTATGCATAGTTAGTTATTACTTACGAAGCTATATGCTTAGCATGGGGGATTTGCCTCATGTAGGTTCTGAGTGACGTTTATAAAGACTAGGACAAGACAACCGCAATGGCCAATAGAGTCTGATTTTTGTTTCGAAAATAATGTAATTTTTGGATCGATATTTTTATGGATCTTACTTTAGATTTGTCTAAGTCAAAATGGGGTAAATATTCTATCTATATTAAATTTCTAATATGACATATTTCATTGCATGTTGTGAAATTAATAAGGTCACCAATATAATTTATTAATTTTTAGGGAGATAACATACCTTTATGGTATTCCTAAGAGTATTGTATTATATAGAATGTTAAGTTTCTTAGATATTATTGGAATGTTTTCTAGGAAAAGTTAAGAACTAAACTTTTGTTTTCAAATACTTGTCATCTCCAAATGTTTGACTGCTTTATCACATTCAATTATTCAAAGGAATTTGAAAATTTAGGAAATTTTTTTTGTTCATTGAATTTGCATATAACGAAGTTGTTTATAGCACTACTAATTATTCACTTATTAAGATTGTTGATAGATTTAGCACATTAATTTTGTTGGATTTGCTTCCCTTACCTATTTATGAAGGAGCAGTTTGTATGGTAAAAATAAAGTTGAATGGTAAAGTATCTATATTAAAATGTTTAACAACACATTAAAAGAATAAAAAAAAGAATATGCTTCCAAAGTTTAAAAAATGGATAAATAAAATTACCTTTGAATCAGGTAATTAGGTGTTGGTGCTTATGAAAAAGGTGAGGTTCTTAGACTAAAAAAACCTAAGTTACAATAATGAGGAGATGGTCCATTTCAAGTTGTTGAATAGTTTATTAATAATACTTATTTATTAGATCTTCTTGGTGAGTATAATGTGAGCACTACCTTTAATATTTATGATTTAATTCCTTTCGATGTAGGCTATAATTCTTGGACAAATCTTTTCAAAGAAGAAGTGAATGATAAGAATCAAGTTATCATTGATCTTTTAAGCTTACCAAGTGAACTAGTTATGAAAACAAGGAATAATATATTTCAAGATGTGCATAATTGTGTTATGAGAGAAATAATTACATGTTTGGAATCAAACCAAATTAAAGAAAGATCATTTGTTAATTTAATTTAAATTAAGGTTGAAAATTTGGATGTGAACAATACCTTCAATACGACCTTGTATTAACTTGTGCAACTTTTTTAAAAACTCAGTAATGAGATACAGTTTCAACTATAAGTGTGTCCTAAGTTAGTCCAATTAAAGTTATGAAAGGATTTATAGCCTCGACGTGTTCTGGATGATGCCCAACTTCATAAACATATAAGAGGATCTTTGGTTTTAGCTATGGGTGTGTCTCAAATCGTGTCTAATTTTACAAAGTTTTACAGAGATTCACAGTCTTAGACATAAGCATGTTCTAAACAATACTCACTAGTATTAAAAAGTTTGCAATCAATATAGCCTAAACCATGATTGTATCTAGGTTGTGCCCATTTTAAACTTTAACTTTTTTTTGTTTAGTACTTAAGATATGTTTATATTCAATTAGAACATATTTTTTTATTTAAGAGTTGTTAGATCTTTTTTACTTGTTCTTTAATGAACTTCAATCTTGTTGAAGAATTCTTTCTGTGGCACTCAATCAATAAATAAATTTAGTTCTTGTTTCTTTATAATTAATATGTTAATTATTTTATACATTTATTTTATCATTCTTGAGATTTATTCAAACTTATCTGTGGATTCTCTAGGGTATGTTCCTAGGTGGGTTCACAATAGGCATATTGGTTAGACATTTGAGTTTGCAAGGCTACTGGCTTAAAAAATTTAGTACTCTAGTATTGTTAAAGTTATTATCTCTTATTTAACATCATCATGTATCAATTTTAATATTATTTTATTAAGTTTTCAAATTTCAAATTTCAAATTTAGTGGAAAAAAGTTTTTAAATCACAAGCATATAAGTCACCCCTCTTTAATGTCATTAAGGCTCAATAAACATATATCTCTTATATTGTAAATATAAACAAAATTTTAAGTAAATATTAACATAGCGCACGTAAGTGTATCATCATCTTTCATCTAATCAAGAGAGATAAATAATAGCAGGATTATATTTTTTATCGAAATGATTGTTTTGTTGAAAAACAAGAATAAAATTCATTCTTATTATTAAAGGCATTAACTTATAAGGAATTATTAATAATGTTCCATCAAGCCAATTTAAAGTTATATATGATAGGCTTGCATTTTGGCTTTGGCTCGGTTTGATTTAATCTTAAATTAACATGGAAAACCAATTTTGACTATGATTTGTGCTTATTTAAGTGGAAATTTACTTTATAACACTTTGGAATTAGGCAAAACAACTTGATCAACTAATTCCAAAATGATATCATTTTGCTTAGTTTGAAGCTTGAATGAGTTTTAATCTTTTTGAGATTTTTAAGCCTACTTAACCCTGATTGGGCTTCTGGCTACTCATGAGTAAACAAAATGATTAGGCTTCCAACCAATATAAGAAATTCATCTTTTTGAATGACAAATTGATTCACATTTTATTTTGTGACTTAAGGAGAATTAAGTCCAATAGGGGTTAGGCATGTTATCATGTTATCAAAATGGTTATTTTAAGTTATGATACATATTTATCAAATAAGTTAGTGTTGAACTAAGGGAGGTTCCAATTAATGTTTTGATGATAACAAAACATAACTACTATTAATATGTTTATCATTTTGATGAAAAGTAATATTAGACTAAAATGAAGCCATAAACTTAAGAAGATAGTGTATGAAGTTTATAAAGAGAAGTTGAAATTTCTAACTGATAAAATGAAGAATCAAAATAAGAACAAAAAAGATCAAGGCTCATTAAGGTCATTTCATATTTTTGTTATCATTTGTAAGCTCACTTTCTTAATTTGGTTATTCAAAAAGCTCACAATGCATAATCTGTTATCTTACCTTATTGCATGAGTCTTTACATTCATCAATAGGCATTAAAGCTTTTGGTTTTAATATAAAAGCCTCTTGATCTTTCAAGTAATCTTTGGGGAACATTTTGAGAAGTGCTTTAATCATGTTTGGATTAAAAATTTTGGTTTTTATCATTTTTAAATTATTAAAAATCATGTTTTTAGGTTATTGTTTGACCTATATAGGTTAGTTTTCGACGAATACAAGTTAAAGTTGTTAAATTTAAAGTATTAAGAGTTTGTTGTAGTGTTGGTTAATACACTAGTTAATCAGTCTATCATATTGGTCTACCAGTATAAGTTATTGGTTGATGTACTAGTTAACCATTCTATCATATTGGTCGACCAATATAGGTTACTAATTGATCGGTGTCAAATGGCTAGTGAATTTAGTGCTGTAAATGCATATTGGTGGACCAATTTGTCAAATTTAACCGTTTAAATAGCTAATTATTGGCTCCAATGGCTATTTGGCACCCCAAAACTCTATAAATAGGTTTTTCTCATTAGTTTTAGTATTGATAAGTTTTTGATGTTGTATACACATAATTTAAAGAATTTTTAAATCATTTAAGAATCATTGTGTCATATTTATACGAGTGAGCCATTTTGGAGTTATCAAGTGAATAAGTGAGATATTTTTTCGTTTCAATACTTTTTTAGGGTGTTAAATATTTTTCTTGGGATGATCCAAATGATATTAAGGTTCCTCTTCACTTTGGAAGAAGATTATAAGAAGGGTTCCATTTTATCGAAAAAGATTTTGCAAAGTTTATTCTTTATCATATAGTGGAATCCTAAGAAGAGTCTTGGGAGTGGACATATGAAAGGGTTATTTGTTGAACCACTATAAATCGATTTGCATTCTCTCCTCTCTATCCTTTTTAATTATTGTTCAATTATTTGATTAATTTATATTAAGTAATTTTGTGATACTCATTTATATTGATTATTGTAATTGAGTATATTGATTAAAAAATATGTTGAATTTTGTAAACACTCAATTCACCTCTACTTTTATGTTTCATTAGAGACAGAGTAGGTCTATTAAGCTAGTATTTCTAATGAAATCTTATAGAAAAGATCATAATGGCATTTTTAGGAGTATCATCATCATCATTCAACCAAGAAGGACAAAGCACTAATAGAACACCTTTTCTTATGGAAATGATTATCTTTGTTGAAAAACTAGGATGAGATTCTTTTTACTGACCGAAAGTGCAGACTTACAACAAGTAGTTTCTAATGATCCTTTTATTCCAATGATCATTATATACTTAACATATTTTCCTTTATATTTTCTCTCTAATTGATTCCCTTTATAAGAGACTATTATAATGGGATTTCTTCCCACCCAGCTAACTCGTTTTTAAAATTAAAAGAGCTAAGAAAATGAGTTTTCAATAAGGTTGTTTATAATAGTATCTTACTTAAGTAAGCTTGCCAATAAGAAAGATGAATGAATCCTGTGAATTAAAAAGACTTGACTTTATAACAATCCTAAAATGATTAAATCATTAATAAGTAGTCTTTCAATTCCAATCTAGTTCACCTTACGCTATTCTTTTACTCTTTTTCCATAGTGAATTATATAAGTTAAGTGTAACTATCTTAAAAAAAGCATAAGCCCTTCTAAGGGGATATCTATCTTAAAGGTACACGTAGAGCCTGACCACCTCGTCTTTCTTTGTTCAAAGGTAGTGTTCTTATAACATTGTATATAACCAAAGGTATCCAAATTAAATTAAGAATGAGAATCTCAAGATAAGAGATTAGTTTCCTTGAATAGTAGGGCCATACATATCCCTTTTTATGCATTAGGAAGAAATGCATTCAATAAGGTCTTTATGTGTGAAATGGATCACAAAATTTAGCATACTTTAGAAGTTACATATAAGGGAGCCAACCAAGTGAAAGAGAGAAAAGTAAGCTTACTAATGCATCAATATGAATTATTTCAAATAAAGCACAATGAAAGCATATCTAGTATGCATAATATATTTATTGATATTATTAATTCTTTTAAAGGTTATAGAAAGGCCTATACTAAGGTTGAAATGATAAGAAAGTTTCTTAGGTTACTTCCAAATGCATGGAAAGCTAAAGCATTAGCCATACAAGAAGCTAAGTATATAATAATGCTACCATTGAAGGAATTTATTAGATCTCTCATCACATAAGAAATGAGGCTCTAAGAGACAAAAGAAGAGAAGAAGCTTAAAAAAAAAAGGAATTTAACATATAAAGCCTTAAAAGAAGAATCAAGTGAAGAGGAAGAGACACCAACTACTAAACTATTAAAAGTGAATAAGAAGAAATTGACTTATTCACTAGGAAATTCAAGAAAATTTTGAAGAAAAAATTATCTGAAAGAAATGAATTCAAGGAAGGTAAAAGTGATTTAAAACATAGATCTTCTAATATTACTTCCTTCGGATGTCAAAAATCAGCTATACAATATCACAATGTCCTTGATTCAAAGATAATAAAAAGTATGAGAGAAACTATAAGAAGGAGAGGAAGGACAAGAAGAATGCACTTAAACTATCAACTTGGGATGTCATAAGTGCATCTAAGGCAAGCATTTAGATGAAGAGATAGCTCATATGTGCTTTATCACTATGAACAATGATGAGGTAACATCCGACCCTAATTTTTATAATAATGATAGTGATTTTATTTTGAAATATAATTAATTAGGAGAAAGTTTATAAAACATAAGTAAGCGTCTTCCAAACTTAAGTAAGTTTAAAAAGAGTTTGATGCTTTCCTGAGTGAGGATCAAAAGATGAAAAGTGAATTACCTATAATTAAAGCATTAAAATATGTGATTATTGATGACAATTACGAATTAGATGCATTAAGGTCTGAGAATAAAACATTAAATTGATGCCCTCAAAGATTCTTTGTCTAAATTTACAAAAGAAAGTGAGAAACTTGAAAATATGTTAGGAGCTCAAAATAATTCTAAGATAGGTATGGAATTGGATATAAATGTGAAATTGTTTTCATCACAAAACTACCTTTATCAAAGGAAAACATTTACATAGTGAAGAAGCATTTCCTATAATTAAAAATTAGCATAGAGCATCCATATCCCAATACACATTCATATGACACATTCACTAAGGCCTAACCAAAGAGCAAGTATCTTGCTTTCATACATGGCTCACAACCTAGGCGTAGAGTTTAATAATTTTAAGGGAAGAATAGGCATAAATTTTATGATAACATGCAAACCCACTCACACCCTGAAAAAAGTGTGCATCAAGCTTTCATTCATAGTAAGCATCATACACATAATCATGGTAGGAATTTTCACCATCTTGGGAGACCATTTAACATATTTAGTGTCTAAATAAAACTTCCTTATTATGCACACACATATAAAATTCTAAGCAATGCATTTATGTATCATTATTTCTTATATAACATGGTATGTCATTTTGTGGTAAGATTGGACATATTGATAGATTTTACTTTATGAAATAAAGAATGTTAAGAAAATCTTTGAAAATATGGGTTTAACAGAAAAAGGAACCAAGTTTATTTAGGTTCTTAAAACATATTGATTACCTTAATTTATAAGGATATTATAAAAATGAGAGAAAATGGTATGTAGTAGAGATTGCAATATTATTAAGGAGCTTATGCATTTTATCTTATTGAATCTAGCCTTCTTCAGTCTAAGAAAATATTAAACATGTTATAGGATACGGAGAACTTAACCCCTAAAATTAACCATCAAGAATTCTCAAATTATTGAACCAAGTAATAAAGATGAGAAAGATGAGATGCCACTAATGGATTAAGAATTCAAGAAGAATCCTCATTTAAATCTCATATGTAATGTTCAATATGAGGAAATTATTAGTTCATAATTAGAAATATGTTATTGCTTACATTTATTTGTCAATTTGAATATAAATCCTTAGTGATTTTGGATTTGAATTATGAATAAGGTGTTTTTAAAGTGTGAACCTTAGTACCTAGAATTGGAGACTATATGTAAAATAAGGTCACTAAGTTAGAATTTACATCAATTGGGTTATTATTTCTATAAACTTTTAAATAATGATAAATGTTGTTCAATTAGAGGAAAATTTAGTTTTGGTTGATAAGAATTCTTTTTAATAAGGCCATTTTATATGATTAAATTCTCTTACTGATATTAGTTCATTGATATATGCTTTAATATAATTTGGTTGAAGTTTTGATGTTTTAGTTCGAGTGTCAAAGATGGCTCCTTAAACTTTCTAGTCAAATGGTCGACCATTATCTTGAAAATTCACCCTTTTTTTTGCTTTCCATTGAGTTTTTTGGCTTTTTTGTTACTTATCTAGTTGCCTAAATAGTATAATTGGTCTACCAATGATTAGTATGGTCGACTGGCATATAAAGCCATTCGATTTACAAACTCACTGGAAAGATAAAAGATTGTCAGATAGTGGATGTTATCTTTTTAATGAGTTTGGGACATTGGACATTATCTTTGTAGTGAGTTTGTAAATCAAATGACTTTTTATGCTAGCTAAACACATCAGTAATTGATCGACCACTATAGATTTATAGTATATCAATATAATAAGTTCAACACAAACCTTTATCCTTTTTTCTCATATATTCAAAACTACTATATATATCCTACTTAATACCAACTCTAACTGACAAGTATTGTCTTATGGTTGACCATTATTCTTGATTTAAAGATTTTCTACTTATATTTTCTATTTTCATATTATGGGTTTATATTTTTGAAATCATAAACAATTTGTTCCTTATCTCATAAAAATCTCATCAAATTGAAAATTTGTTTTCGAACTTCGTATTTAGGAATTTAAAATCTTTTTCTTAAGAATTAGTTTTTTAAATTAATTTCTTCACAGTTAAATTGTCTAATGAGTTAAAGTTGTTTCCCTTTCAATTGTATAAATCATCTTTAATTTGTTCAATTTTGGTATTTTAAGCACTTTTCATGTTTCTATTTTTGAAATTTTGGGGCTTTCAAAATTATACATTCTTGCATGAAATTAATTGTTGAAAATTGGAATTAAGCCTATATTTGTTACAATAATGTTTTGTCTAATTTCTATTGATTTTGCTTGTATTCATATCTTAGTTTTGGTTGCAAATTCTTGCGTCTTAATTCAAATTTGAAATGAATTGTGTGCAAATGGTGTGGATGTGGCATGAATGTTGAATGGAGTGTCTTGTGAATGTTGCATGAAAACAAGAAAAATTATGCATGAAAGAAGGAATATTAGATGTGAATTATGTATGCATTTTAATGGTATAACATTAGTTTTAATACATGTGTTTTAATGGAGTCAAACCAATGACTGTGGAAGTCATGGGTGTAACAAGGGAGTCACACCCACGACTCCCACAATCACAGGCATGATAGTTTATTCGCAATAATTTTTTTAGTCTAACATGTGCAGGTTCAGCGGGTTAAAAACTAAACCTAAACCAAGACTCTCAGATATATGTAGAAAAAGAAGAAAGGCAACTGGGGACTGAAATTGAGAAAAAAGCCAGAGAGGTGGTGGTAGAGAAAAGAAGAGAGAGAGAGAGAGAGAGAGAGAGAGAACACAAGTGGAGAAAAGAAGAAAAACATAACAGAGAGCTATCGTGTGAGGAATAGAGTAGATGCAGAAGGCGAGAACCAATGCCAGAAAGTTAAGCTGGGAAAAAGATCCACCGCCAGCTTCCTCATCCGAGATTTCATTTGTGTTTATTCATTCTTTTTTAATCTATGCTACTATTATTGAAATCCTTTATCTTTTGGCTATCGAACCTATTTTCCTTTGTAGAGTTTGATAGCTCATTTTGGTTTACTCACTCTGTTTATTGCCTAAATACTTATCTATTACTATTAACTATGGGATTGAAGTATATAAAGATGATGAACTGCGTTTATTCTATGATGGGTTGATTTCTTGTTCTTGAGAATTAATGTGGCTAATTTAGTCGATTATGTATAATCAAGGGACTATTTTTTTGTCTTATTATTTACTATAGTTTCTAAGTTTATTGGATGTAATATTGTGTCCAACCTTTGCATCAATTTTGTATTAAACGAAGGAATGAGAGAAGAAGTTTAATATTAGAACAAGAAACTATAGACGTTGAAGTTATGAATTAGAAATATATTAACTTATATAAGAAATTATTAGTTGGGTTTTCATAATTGATTTGGATGACAAACTTGTCGACTACGAAAGTTAGATTTAATTTATTCATTGAATGGATTTTAGAACCCAGTTGGTACTTTTGGCAAGACATTTATCCAATTAATTCCCCTTGGTCAAATATAGGAGATTAAATTAGTGAAGTTAATTCCTTAAGATTTTTTCACACTAGTTTATCAAATTGTTTTTGCTTCCAGTTCAATCACTTTACTTTTTATTCTAATTGTGTAATTTTCTTTAAAGCCTTTAATCAACAAATTGGGATAGAATATTTAGGATTGCATTTTATTTTTATTTTTAGTTAAAGTAAATTTGAGTGGACCAATTTCATCTCCTTGAGAAGATGACCCTGGGTATTCAACTACAATTACCTCGTATACTTATGAGTAAGATAGCCTAGGCTTTTAGAACTTATTTTGGCACTGTTTCAGGGGAGGTATTTAGTGTTTACATTTAATTTAATTTTGATTGTTTTGTCTGTTCTTACATACATTTTAATCGTGTTATTTCATTGAATTGTTTTAGCATTTTTTGTTACTAATTCAATGGTGTCTTTATTTTGTTTATGCGAGGAAGGAGGTCAAAGGAAAGTGAACTCATTCCCTTTATTGATAATGTGCATTGGATAAGAGAATTTCAAAGTGACTTTGAAGACAATATCAAGGAACCCAAGCCTGAAGATTAAGAGATGCGTAAAAGGCAGCTAGCGATGAATTTATATGCTATACAATAATTGGCACTGCCACTTCGTGCATACATTTGGGAGAGGCAACCAGAAATTATGAATTGAATAGCATCCACTACAAGATGCTACCATTTTTGTATGGGGATCACAATGAAAACCCTTTAAACTTCATTCAGGAATTCTATACCACTCTCTAGACATTTCTCTTAAATGGCCTAAACAAAGATCAACTCAAGATGAGATGCTTCCCATACACATTGAAAGATCAGGCCAAGGCATGGTTGATGACCCTTCCATCCAATTCATTGACCATATAGGAGGAGGTGCATAATAAATTCATTGGAAAATTCTATTCTCATTAAAAGACCTCTTGAGTTACGAACGAAGATAGCTACCTTCACTAAGATGGAGAGCCATTCCATGAGGCATGGAAACATTTTAAACTCTTGCTAATCTAGTGTGCACACCATCATTTTCTACTTCACATGTAAAACCAATTATTCTATAATGGACTAACACAACAATGTTACTACACAGTAGACAATGCAGTAAGAGGAGTTGTGGGAGAGAAGAAAACCACAGAAGAGACCTATGAAATCTTTGAAATGATAGGGGAAAATTATCAATAAAAGAGTGTGAGGGGGAGAAGAGCTGGAATTCATAAAATGAAATCAAACCAAGAAATGTCTATGTAATTGGCTGAGCTAACGAAGCATGTGAAAATGTTAACCATGAGACAATCCTAAGGAGCTCCAAATCATGAGGTATATGGTATATGTGGAACTTTTGGTCAGGGAGCTAATGTTTATCATATTCTTTTGAATCTTTTACAAGTGAGGAAGAACAAGCAAACTCACTTAATGATTTTCAACTAAGGGTGCAAAATGATCCATATTCCAACACCTAAAACCCTAGTTGGAGAAACCGCCCCAATTTCTTTTGGAAGACCACCAATCCACTAGTGTAACCCCAACCATAATATCAAAATTTTTAGAGGAAGAATCAGTTCCAAGGGCAATCCTCAAATTAGAACATACTGAGAAAGCCTTCTTTGGAGAAAAGTCTGAATGCGTTCATTCAAACAACCACTCAAAATTAAGAAATGAACAACAAGAGATTTAATTAATTAGAAGCTTTTGTGAAGAGGGTTGTGACCTAAGTAGGATAACTCGCTACTCAAATGCAAAATAATCTAAAAGGAAAGTTGCCTAGTCAACCTAAACAAGCCAAGGTCGTTACGATTCTAAGAAGTGGTAAGGTGATTGATAATCATGATGATATTCCTTCTAGTATGTCTAATATGGGTAATCAAGAAGAAGAGAGCCTCATCAAGGGAAAGGATGAGAAAAAATGAGGAAAGCAAAGGGAACAAATCTTTAAGTCACATTCAAGAAGGCAAAAAAAATCAGGCATGTAACTAATGGCAATGAAGGGCTAAGATTGCATAAGGAGACCGATCCTTATGGACCACCAATTCCATATCCAAGTTGCCTTAAGGACTCAAAACAAGATTATAAATTTTTGGATCTCTACAACATGATTTATAAATTTAATATTAGCTATGATCAGGAACACTCTAGCTTATATGAAGTTCTTCAAGGAACTAAACATCAAAAAATGAAAATTTGTGCCATATGAGAAGGTGATTGTTTCAGAAGTAGCAAGTGTGGTCCCTCAGTAGCAATTACCACCCAAATTGAAAGATTCAAGGAGTTTCATTATGAAAGTATCAATGGGTAATAGTGATAAGGTTAAGGGTGCTTGACCTTGGAGCAAGTATAAACCTTATGCCTCATTCTATTTATGTGAAATTGGATTTAGTACAGTTAAGACCTACCAACATGTGTTTGTAATTAGCTGATAGGTCAATCTATTATCCAAAAAGAATAACACAAGATGTGTTAGTTAAGGTTAGAGGATTGATTGTCCTTATAGACTTTGTAGTTTTAGACATAGGAGAAATAAAAGAGCAAGAAAAGGAGCACACCATACTCCTAGGAATGTCTTTTATAGCCACCACCACTTTGATTGATGTGAAGAATGGGAAATTAACCATGATTGTCCTAGGAGAAATAGTAGTATTTTTAATCTCCAATGTTAAACCTATTCCTACTACTATTGTTTATGAAGAATGTTCGCTTGTTGATCAAATTAATGCTGTAGATTTTGATTTTACCTTACAGTAAGAAGAAGAAAGGGAGTTAGACTTGGCTAAAAGGATTGATGAGTACTGCCAATTCCTAGATGATGCCGCAGAAGAAGAGTTTGGAAAATTCTTAGAGACAACTTCTAATGAAGAGAAGAATGCAACCTCACTAAAAGTAGAGTTGAAATACTTACCTAAGAATTTGAAATATGTGTCTTTAGGTGAAGGGGAAACATATTTAGACATTCTTGCATCTACTTTAGATGTTGACTATGAAAAAGGAACTTTGAGTGAGATGAAAAGATTGAAAGAGGCCATAAGATGGAGTTTAAATGAAATTAAGAGAATTAGTCTCTCCATGTGCATGCATAGGATTATCCTAGAAGAGGGGGCTAAACTAGTGAGAGAGAGTAATAACCTGTTCTCTATATTGAGGGTTAGAGCTTTAGTTGTTATTAGGAATTCATGAATTGCATTTCATTCACAAGCATATCATTAGCATACATATGTGAATTATGAATTATGATTTTGTACACATTGCAAGGAATGTATATGCACTCAATTGACTTATTTCAGGGTATGAAAAGATTAAAATGTTCATAATGTGAATTGTGAAATGTTTATACCTTGAATTATGGTTTGATTGATTACAAGTAGTGAGTTTAAAATTAATTTATATAATTGGAAAATTGAAGAATTAAATGTACATTTGGTATAGGAAAAATTCCAAGTGGTAAGAAAAATTAATACATGGAAATTAGGATGATTAAACCTATAATTGAGTGACATTTGGCATTGATCATTGTGTGATAAATGGATTAGTAAGTTGATGAAAATTGGTAGTTGTGATTACATGACATATGACTTAGTATTATTGGTGACATATGGCATCATATTTACTTGATAAATGTTGTACATGCCTTTAGATATATGGCAATTTAATTTGGTGACACATGTCATTGTAGTATGGTGACACCTAACCCCTTAGGTGTAAGCTTCAGCAGGAGTAACTCTAGTTAAGCTCATTCTTGTTCTTCCTTCCTCTTACACACCATCTAAATGCTCTTCTCTTTCACCTCCCTATGTTTGATTATTATCATGTCCAATTGCTACACAAATAACCTATGTTTTACCTTCACAAATTTAAGTAAAAGATCATATTGTTGTTGTTCATTAAACCTAGCTTAAATCCATTCAAGTTCCACCGTGAATCTGTGATGATTCTACACGTTTGGAGTAATGATTTAGAGTAATTTTTGAGATGGGATTAGAATTAAACAAGTAAGAAAAAGATTAGTGTTTATGGCATGTTATAATAGAGAATTGATAATGATGAATTAGGATGAATTGTCAATGATGTTAATAATTGGTTGTGCTAGAAATTTCTGCATGAACTTGGGTAAATTTCTATTATGTTTTTTCATGTAAGGAAATAGTAGGTTATAGAATGTTAAATGTATGATTTAGGTTGAGATTTTATGTTTAAATGAATATGGATTAATGGTAAAGATAGGTGTTATTGAAGTGTTATTGAATCTAGAAAAATAGATCTGTAGGTTGAAATTCTAGTTTTAGTTTCACCTTTCTCTTTTGATCTAGTTTACATACTTTTAGTGCATGAATTTGAAGAAAATCAAAGAATGAAAGTTGTAGATATAGGTCTTATCTTGACCTTTGTGAAAGTGGATTGATAAAATAGTGAGAAGATCTTGAGCTATGTTTATTTTCCTAATGCGGCATGTGACATACCCTTGTGTAGGAACCTTATGTAATTTCCTAATTTTTGGGGACTTTAGAGCTCGAATTAGTCAAAGTATAAAACGTGAAAAATATTATTGATGTCGTATTAATGCTGCTGTGAAACAGTTTGACCAAAAGATATCTTGATAAGTTTATGTAGTTAATTGAAGTCATAACCTAAAGAAGGGACTATTTTAAAGTGGTTTGAGTGCAAATCTAGAAAATAATGGTTTGTGAAAGGAATAAAGGAGTTGTTTTAATTCAAACATGATGTTAAGAACATGAGAAATGTGTATAAGGTATGATGAATGAGCATTAAAGAGAATGGGGTAATTATGAATGAGAATTGAATAAATGTATGAAAATATATTGTTGGAAAAACCTTGGTGAATATATAGATTTAGCTTGCTGAAATTCTAGATTTAAAGTAACAATTATGTGTGTGTTATAAGAGGTTTTTGATCATGAAAATGTTTAAGGATAAGGGTAAAATATGAGTTATTAATAGTATAAAGATGTTTTTATTAATGCAAATGAGATCCAAAGAATATGAGTATGGTGAATTAGGTATGATTGAATAAGAACTGAGGAAATTGTGCGAATGTATGATACTAGGAAAAAATTGATGAATTTATGAATGATGAATGGAAAGTGATCAATTTCACTTAAGGAATAAACCTAATTGTAAACCAAAAGATATACAATTCACAATGTATAAATGATTAAGATTTGTGAATAAGGTTACATACTCGGAATGATCAATTGAGCATGTATTGAACACGACACATATATATGTATAAATTTGAGTATTTATCTAATTGATCAAGTAGTGACGTGTACATGTGTGTATTGCTTGATTTAAAGGCACAAATCGACTGACATCATCCAAACATTGCTAGTTCATCGAGGAAATAGCTAATCGGAGTGTACTATGAGTAACCTAGATGTGTGACCTCGATTAGAAACGTGTTCAGTACATATTATTTTGATTAAACTTGATTTCTCTATATTGAATCGATATTGATATAATTATATATAGATTTGATGAATTGTGGTATTTGAATGTGACTGAAAAGTGATTAATGATATATTATGTTAAAATATTACACTTCATGACATGAATATGCATGTTCACATAAAGGAGTTATGACTGGAGCAGCCAATGTGAAAAGAGCTTTAAGCTTAAATATGTGCACATAGAGCCTTAGGCTCAACATCTAAGGAACTCGATATCCACAATGGGTACAGTACAATATTAAAATGAGCCTAGTATTCACAACAGATACGTGACCAATAACTGATAGATAGACGCTCGGTCATAACAAAGTAAAAATAGAAGTAAGTCTTATTTGCATTTGCATCTGTATCTTTACATATGTTTATGAAATTGTTTCCAAATGAATGTTGAATTATATTAAGATAACATTGTGAAATGCCTATGAACTTAACGTTGATATGAAGAATTGTGATAAATGAGTGAAATATTTTAAGATGATTATATGAAGTTTTTGCATTCAGAAGGTGCTTTGGAAATGATTAAGTGATTGTATTGTTAAGGTGCTTGTTGAAGCATGATGAATAATGTGATATATGAGGCATAAATATGTATGATGTGTTATATTGATTGAGCTGGGTTTTATTCATGTGATATATAAGATCTATTTTGAGTGAACACATCGATGATGGTTCACTCATTGAGTTCGCAAAACTCATCAAAATTGCAATATTAATTTTTAGGTGCTAAAAGGAGACCTTGCTTGCAAAGCAATCTAGTTGGATTATAGTATTATCTATTTTGGGCTCAAGATATGGCTCAAAGGTCTGGCCATCTATCATCTAAGGAGTTTAGATAGAGTGCTTTTGTATAGTTTTCATCTCATGTAGAATATTTTGTATAAACAGTGTGAACACGGATGGTTTTTGTATTGTAACTATATGGATGGTTTATAATGAAATGACAATGTAAAACATGTTTTGTTAATGAAATGAGATAAGTTAACATTTTAAATACTTATGTTCTTTATGATGTCATATGAAGTGAATGTGATTGCTCTAACATGCCATTCCCATAGGGTTTGTGCTCGAATATTCTGAAGAATGTCGGGCTTATGTCTTATGGTACTGGGATGTTACAGAGAGACCTAAGAAAACTCAATCTTAATATGTAGGAGGTAGTCAAGAAGGAAGATTTAAAACTACTTAACTAGGGAGTGGTTTATTCAGTTACAGATAGTGAGTAGGTGAGCCTAGTGTATATAGTTTCAAAAAAATATGGCATTATTATTATTTGAAATGATAAAAATGAGTTAGTGCTTACTAGGACTGCCACTGGATGGAGATTGTGTGTTGATTATAGGAAATTAAATGTAGCTACTAAAAAGGACCATTTTCCTCTCCTCGTTATTGATCAAATGTTGGAAAAACTTTCTAGACATGAATTTTATTATTTTCTTAATGGTCTTTCAGGTTATTACTAGATACCAATTGCTTCTGAGGACAGGAAAAATGGCATTCACTTGTCTATTTGGGATATTAGCTTTCTGGAGGATGCCATTCAAGTTGTGTAATACACCTGTAACATTTCAAAGTTGTATGTTTTCCATTTTCTCAAACATGATGGAGGACTTTATCGAGGTATTTATGGATGATTTCTTAGTCATTGGTGCTTCTTTTGATGATTGTTTGAATAAGCTGACTCAAGTACTTGAAAGATGTATTGAATGCAACTTGACTTTAACTTGGGAAAAGAGTCATTTTATGGGAAAAAGGGACAATCCTAGGTCATGTTATGATATAAAAGGGAATTGAGATTGATAAGGCTAAAATTGAAGTTATAGGAAAACTTCCACCACTCATTTCTATCAAGGGTATTAGATGTTTTCTCAGACATGCTAGATTTTATAGGAGGTTTATCAGAGATTTTTCTAAGATAAGTCTTCCTTTGTGCCAACTATTAGAAAAAGATGTCCATTTTCATTTTAATGAGGAATGCCTTAATTCCTTTAGCATTCTTAAAGAAAATTTGATCTTTACACTGATTTTGTGGCCCCTTATTGGTTTTTACCTTTTGAAATTAAGTGTGATGCTTCAAATTTTACTACGGAAGCAGTTTTGGACCAAAAAGTTGAGAAACCTTTGTGTGTAATTTATTATGCTAACTTAACTTTGAGTGATGCACAATTAAATTACACAACTACTGAGAAAGTGTAGGACCCCATTTCTAGAGCCCAACATCGGACATGAGATCATGAAGCTTGAGCATGGAGGAAGGCTTAGAATTTGGAAATTTAAAAGAAAAATCCTTTGGAAGCAAAGGCAGGCTTTGCCGCAGTGAACATATGCGAGAAAAGCTCAATGATCCTTCGGGTCAATTTTGCTGCGGCGATAAGTATAACTTCACTGCGGCATCATCGCCATGAGAAAATTAGAATTTCCTTCAGAAGAATTACACTGCGGCAAACTCTTGGCTTTGCTGTGGCAAAAACCCCTACAGTAGGAACCATAACCCAAAACTACCTATCTTACTAAAAG
Source organism: Erythroxylum reticulatum (assembly GCA_025504915.1). Classification (NCBI taxonomy): domain Eukaryota; kingdom Viridiplantae; phylum Streptophyta; class Magnoliopsida; order Malpighiales; family Erythroxylaceae; genus Erythroxylum; species Erythroxylum reticulatum. The sequence continues at coordinate 25,479 of JANSVA010176758.1, forward strand.
ACAACTTAAAAACCTTCAACCACATTCATCAATTCAAGCCAAAAACAAAATGGATAAGAACCTAACCACAAATAAGTTCTCAAAATCTTAATCTCATTTCCATAATCGGATACTTTGCAAAAATGAGAAAAGTCATAGACAAATTCAACCACATATTTCATTAATATCAAAAGTAAGAGTTTTATAAAGCTTTAATGGCATTTCAAGCCACAAATACATCATTTCCTTCATAATTCAAAAATATCAAAAATACACTTGAAATTCAGTTAAAGCCTTAAATTCTCAAAAATCTAACTTAAAAATACAAAAGTATGCCACTTCGGAGTGATGTCGTAACTCTTGACCTACTCGATCTCTCTTATCACCTGAATAGGGGGAAAGAATGGGGGTGAGCTTAAAGCTCATGGGTAACAGATTTATAATCGAGAAACAAATAAAAACCATTTTTAAAACTCATTGCCGTTATACATTTTGGAAATCATAGTAATTTTGCATGAAAATCACACTTATTTCTTAAAATTCTCAATTTATCAAACAATTCATGAGCAATTATAAATCATATATGCATCAAACTTGTTAACACTTCATAAGAACATAAGCACATTAGAATGGTTTGGGTAGATCCATGAACATGACGAACTACACATTTCCATATAATGGTCCTATGTAGCCATAAACTTGACGTACTATCGCAATCCCACATAATGGTCTTGCGTAGATATAAACATGAGGGAGTCCATGAAGGAGCTTCGTGCCACTAGCAAGCAGGAGGGAGAAGCCTTTACTTGATCTATGTGCACGTGATATTCTTGAATGGATTATACCAAACCCATATAACATGTAATTCATGAATCGAAAATAATTAGCTCAAATGGCATATTTTGGAAACTTGTTTTTCATGCACATGAGATATTTTGAAAACCACTTCTAAAGACCTGATTTCATAAACTTGCATCTTTTCAAAAAGAATCATTTCCAAAATCTTTTCGAAAATCATCAACACAGTTCATGTAGCAAACATATAACAATTTCTCAATTCATTCAAGAAGTAACAGAAGCAACACTTATGATGCAATTGAAATCATTAAACTTTCTTGATTCAAAGAAAACATTTAGTGTCTTATTTACTCTATTATAAATATGTACCCACTTTGAATTCCTTGCTTATAAACTTGTTTAGCGATGTCTTTCCTCTTGCTCCTCTTGCCTCTCTTGCCCCACTTGATTTTTTAAACAATAAATAAAAATCTATTTAATTTGGTGTAGAAATCAGAAAGTCATACCTCAACAATTTAGATTATTTCTTATGCTGAAACAAAATTCTATTCTCAAATTGCATCCCAAAATTGAAATTCTTAGAGAATGAATTTAGACTTCTTTCATACCATTTTTATCCCTATGTCTTTAGTTTATACCAAATCAAAAATCAGTTCATTTGGACATCTACAGAAAAAGTTATGCCTAAAATACCAAAACATCTCCGTGAAGAAAAATTGAGTTCACCGCGGCGAATTTGTCCAGAAACCCACTCTGAGAACAGGTTTTACATATTTTTCATCTTTTTGCTTCCCACATTTCACATATAACCCATCTTAACCCTAAACCATCTCTTCTACCTCATTTTCAACTTCATTTCAACCCAATATTATTGACAAATACATCATGATCTATCTTTGATCATTAAACCTAAAAGAGAACATTTATCTATATCATTCACTAACAACTTTCTAGCCATTTTCAACTTCATTTAGGTTTCATTTAACCGAACCCATGAAATTTAAAGCATAACTTACTTGTTGAAGCTTCAAAATCTTCAAACTCTTCAAGATCTCCTAAACCCTAGCTTCTCTCTTTTCTCTTCTTCTATTCTCGTGCTTCTCTCTTCTCAAACAAGCCAACAATTTTTCTTCCTCTAACTTATACTCTTAATAATCATACAATGACCCTATTGCCTTCCAATAAAAGCCTTATGCCTTTTAACCTTAAGTGACTTCTCAATTTTTCCTTTGATACATTCTTATAACATTAATACTTTAATTCCATCAATCCATGCAATAAATCCTCCTAACTTTGACATAATAATTAAACTCCAAATAAAATGATTTATCTAGCAAGACCACAAATTTTATTCAAATCATGCTTAATAAAATCAATAAAAAATTTTAAAAATTTTGAGGCCCAACATAAAGAATTGTTAGTAGTGATTTTTACATTGGAAAATTTCAAATCTTATATGTTAGGGTCAAAAGTTATAATTTATTCTGATCATACAACAGTTAAATAGCTTTTGACCAAAACACATGCAAAACCATGGTTAATTAGGTGGATCTTGTTGTTAAAAGAGTTTGATGTGGAAATAAAAGATAAGAAAAGGAGTGATAATGTTGTTGCAGATCATTTGTCTAAGATAACTCCCAACTTGGAAACTCTTGAACAACAAAAGAAGTATGCAATAGCTAGGAACTTTCCTAATGAGTAGTTATTTATTGTTAGTAAAGTGCCTTGGTACGCTATGTGAATTATCTTGCTTGTAGCATTTTGATGCCTAACATGACTTTTCAAGAAAGAAAAATGTTCCTTAACCTAAGTAGGTACTATTTTGGGGATGATCTATACCTTTACCAAATTTGTAAGGATGAAATCATTCGAAGGTGCATTCTAGAGGACAAGTGAGGCTTACGAGAATTCCAAAATCTATAAGGAAAGAACAAAACACCTTCATGATAAGGATCTTGTAGGTAAGTCCATCATACTTGGGATGAAAGTTCTTTTATATAATTCTTGATTGTGATTGTTTCCTGGAAAATTGAAATAAAGGTGGAATGGGCCACTTGAACAACTAAAGGTGTTTCCATATGGAGTCGTGGAACTAAAAAACCCATGAACAAAGGAAATCTTTAAAGTGAATGACCATATTTAGAAGGATCAATTAAGAAGAAAACCATAGAATCCATTAATTTGAGTGATCCACCTCGAACATGACCATTGAGTTGTCCAACTACAAGACATTAAAGAAGCATTTAATGGGAGGCAGCCTAGATAATTCTTATTTTTTTATTTTTTATTCCTATTACGTGATTCTCTAGTTAGTTTAATGTTTTTAAATTTAAATCTTTATTAAAAAAATGAAAATGATAAATTGAAGTTACACTCATGACTCCTACAGTCACAGGTGTGACAGGTACAAGCCACCTAACCCTAATTTTTTCAATTTATGTATGTCGTCTTCTAGATCTTCTCACCGCTGTCTCCACCATCTACACAGTTGAAGTTTTTTCTCTACCATGAGCACCACACATCGTTCTTCATCCTCATAGAAAATGTGTAATATCCTATCTCTTAAATTGTTAAGGGATTAAAGTGTTAGATTTTTTAGTCTCATGAGTTGCATCATATAGAATGAATTTGATACATTGACAACATGATTTTATGATTTCAATTATATGCATGATAATCACATACACACATGAATTATAATTTATACAAATTTCACTCAATTGACATATTTCAGGGTATGAAACTAAAATACATCTAACTTGAATGTGCATTTTCAATGTCTTATACTTTGGTTTACCAATAACAAGAATTGATGGGTTACAATTAACAATTTGGAATTATTGTTACAATTAAGAGATTGATGAATTAAAATATACATTTAGTCTATTCAAATGGCAAGACAAGTTGTTACATGAAAAATTAGGATGACTAAGCTTATAAAATGAATGGCATTTGGCATGGAAAATTAAGTCACAAATTGCTTAGAGGTTGAGTGACAAATGGCAGTACATTTAAGTGACAATTGGTAGGCAAATAGAAGGACGTGTGTATCATTTAAGAAGAAGACATCTAGCTTGATTCCTTATAGGACAAATGTCCTCAAGGAAGGAGACACTTATCTTAACTCATCAAATGACACACGTATATGGCAGAGTCTTTCCTTAGATGTTTTTTCTGTAATTCATTTTTCTTCCTCCCTCACATTACCAAAATACACACATAACCCTCATAACTTTGAAATTCTGCTTTACTTCTGTTCATAGGCACTTTAATATCCATATAAGATTCTACTCAAAGATAGTGATAATCTACTATCATCTCTTTGTCTTTTCTGAAATCATTCTACACCCATATTATACTTCGATGATCTTGCATGCATGGAGGGTTAGGTTAGTTTGATCATTGAGGTGCAATTTGAGCAAAACAAGTAAGTAAAGTATTGTTCTTTATGGCATATTGTGATAGAACTTGATGATAACTGAATTAGAGATGGATTGATAGTGATATTAGAGTGAAATAAGTGCTAGAAAATGATGCATGAATGATAGTTTCTTTTTTTTTTTAATGCATGAAAGACAATATTTTATTTTAAGTTGTCATTTTATGCTCATTTTGTATATAAATCTCTTTAATGTGTTGAAATTATTGTTCAAAATTGATGGATTTGTTTCTTAATTGTTCTCAGATGATTTTCAACACTTGACAGATGAATTGAATAAAAAAGATGCAAGGAAAGCAAAGATAATCCGAAATTCTAGAGTGACAGAAAAATCATTAACTAAGCGTAGGCACATACAAGAATAGAGAATATCTGCAGAATCTGCTTTTAAATGTTAATCTGATTAGATTTTCATGATCTTAAGAATCAAATTGCTACCTTACCGATGGGGATCTGCAACCTAAATACGGGGAAAGCATTATCTGCTAAAGATCACGAAAAAAGGAAGAGATCGAAGAGCATAAAGGGAGATTTTCGTTACTATTCACATAAGCCATAGTTAGGAATTTTACATTTTGGCAGTAGTTTCTTTAGGATTTTTTTGTATTTTCTAGGAAAAGATCAGGGATGGAGACTTCGTATTTTGTTATTTCTTTGTTAACTTTCACTATCGTTATGAGTAGCCAAATCATTTTTCTTAGTTGAAGGGAACCATTTTATCATCTATTATGTTTGAGATTTCCAAATAAAGTTTGTTTCATTGATGAATATTGAATGTCTTCCGAATTGCTTTTTACAATTGAATTAGTTGATTTCTAGGGTACATAACTAAGAATTGATTCATTTAATAGTGAGATTAGTAGGATATGATGTTCAATTTTGCTAATCTCAAGTGGTAATTAGGATTACCATCTTTACATTAGAGTTGGAAATTCTAAAGAGATACTCTACTTGTTTAAATGCATGTCGTACATGTGTTATCTTGTTCATTGGTTTCTTAGTTCTTAAAGCTATTAATCAATTAAAATTAAGATCATATCTAAGTTGTTGACTAATAAGAATGTTTAGAATATATGTTTCTATTCATTTACTCTTACGAGAAAACATCACCCAATGAATGTTTTTTAGTGGACTAAATTTTATATCAAGGATCCATATTAACGTGATAACGTCGATGACTCGAAACCAAGGATTGTTTACTGAATTTCCATATTTGATTATTTTTGTTAATTTTTTATTTTTGAACTCTCAAATTTACATTTGAATTCTTATATTCTTTACTATTAAATTCCTTGTAGCAACGATCTCAACTCTTCACTAACTACATTTTTCATTGCTAGAGTTGGTATTAATTTGGTTGTAGGCGATAGTAGTACCAAATTTTGACACCCTTATTGGGGAGTTTTTCAACAGCATTTGTATGTTACACGAGTAGACAAAACCACTCAACTGTTATTTGATTCAGAGATTAAGAAGATAGCCAAAAGGTTATAGAAACAGAAGAAACAACAACAGGGAGTGAAGAAATGGAATGGATGGCAGCAAACCGCACTCTTTGTAAACTAGTCACGCCCATGGATGCCCAATAGCCCTACTACATTAACTTTCCAAATTTAGGAGACAACAATAAGTTTGAATTAAAATCTGGGCTAATCCATTTGTTACCTATTTTTAGGGGTCTACTGGGAGAGGATCTATACAAACATTTAAAGGAATTTGACTTGGTTTGCATGTGAATGAAGCCAATGAATGTGACAGAAGAGCACATTAAACTAAGAGCCTTCCCATTTTCTCTCAAAGATGATGCTCAAGATTGGTTGTACGATTCAATCAATGAAAATGTGCAAACATGGGTTGAAATGAAGAGGTTTTTTTTAGAAATATTTTCCAGCATCAAGAGTAGCCAATATTTGAAAGAAAATTTGCGGCATTCGACAACATACGGGAGAAACACTTTACAAATAATGGGAAATATTCAGAAAACTTTCCACTAGCTATCCCCATCACCAAATAACCAACCAGTTGTTGATCCAATACTGCCACGAAGGTCTTTTTCTCACAGATAGGAGTATGATTAATGCTGCAAGTGGTGGCTCTTTAGTTGACAAAGCACCGATAGCCTCAAGGGACTTGACAGCAAATATGGCTTCCAATACACAACAATTTAGGATACATTCTAGACATGGTTCAAAACACATGAATGAAGTGAGCATGACAACATTGGAGAAAAAATTGGATGACCTTACATCTTTAGTGCAACAAATTGTGGTTACAAAGAAAGAAGGAGCAAAGGTATGTGAAATATGTTTGATGATAGGACACTCCACTGATGTATGTCCGGTTTTACAGGAAGAAAATACAGAACATGTGAATGCCCTAGGAGGTTTTGCTAGACTGAATCAAAGGAAATATAACCCATTTGCCAACACTTATAATCCAGATTAGCATGAACACCCAAATTTGCGTTATGGGAACTCTCAAGGATAGCAAGAAAACATGAATTTCCAACAATTTAGACGACCATATGTGCCTTGACAACATCAACACATAACATTCAATTCCTAAGGTAAGTCTTCTTTGGAAGATATAGTTCAATCTTTGGCCACTAGCACCTTGACATTTCAATGGGATGCTCAAGCTAGTATCTGAAATCTTGAAAGTCAAATAAACCAAATGGCAACTGCCATAAATTGATTGAAGGCACAATTTTTTAGAAATTTTCCAGCACAACCGGAAATTAACCCCAAACAAAGTGCTAAGGCTATCACATTGTAGAGTGGTAACGAATTGCAAAAACTACTTTTGAAAATTTCCAGAAGAGAGGTAGAAGAAAAAGCAATGAAGGAAGCATCAGAACAACCCAAAAAAAAAGCAAACAGGTCTTCACAATATGGTTGTTCCACCCCTTTTTTGAGTTGATTTTACAAGGAAAAGAAGGAGGAGTAAAAGAAGGAAATATGGGATACTTTTAGAAAAGTTTAGGTAAATATTCCTCTACTTGACTCAATAAAACAAATCCCACTGTATGCAAAATTCCTTAAGGAACTTTGCACTTCAAAGAAGAAATTAAATTTTGATGAGAAAATGCAATTGGGGGAGAGCGTTTCACCCATTTTAAAAAAGAAAAAGCTTCCAACTAAGTGTTAAGACCCAGGTATGTTTACTACCCCATGTCATAGTGGTGATTTAAGAATTTAAAAGCTATGTTAGATTTGTGTGCATCTATAAATGTCATGCCATATGATGTTTATAAATCTTTAAACGTAGGACCTCTTAAAGAAACTAATGTAGTGATTCAATTAGCAGATCGCTCGAATGCTTATCCAAAGGGTGCGTTAGAGGAAATTTTAGTTCAAGTGGGGGATATGCTTTTTCTAGCTATTTTCTATATTTTGCAGATAGGAAGCGATGATGCATCTTCTTCAACTTTGACTTTATTCAGAAGGCCATTTTTGAAAACCACTAAAATAAAATTGATGTTCATGATGGGTCATTGACTATGGAATTTGATGGTGAATTAATTAAGTTCAATATATACAATGCCATGAAAATTCCAAATGATGAACAGCCTATTGTTTCTATGGATTTTATTAACATATGGGTGTAGGAAAATTCATTTTTGAGGGGAAGAGATAAACTTGAAATATTCTTAGAGATAGGAGACACATCATGGTGGCAAGATGTCAAGGAGTCAATATTGCCTAACTAGGAATAGGAAATGTTGTTCTGCCAACTGGAGGACACTGAACTAGTGATGAAGCAGTTGTCGTATATGGAGATGTCCAGAAACAGCACCAAGCTATTGTCGTCATTGGTCTAGCCACCAACTTTGCAATTGAAGAGTTTGCCTGGCTATTTGAAATACATCTTTTTAGGTGAGCAAGATATGTTACCTGTTGTAATTTCTAATAAACTTACTGTTTTGAAGGAAAAAATCAACTGATTCATATGCTAAGGGAGTATAAGGAAGCTTTCAGTTGGACAGTGACCGATTTAAAGGGTATTAGTCCCACCATTTGTATACACCAAATATTGATGGAAGATGAAGCGAAGGAGGTGAGGCAACCCCAACGTCATCTAAATCCACTCATGATGGAAGTGGTGAAGAAAGAAAATTTGAAGCTTTTTGATGTTGTCATCATTTATCTAGTTTCGGATAGCAATTAGGTAAGTCTAGTCTAAGTAGTTCCGAAGAAAATTGATGTAACTGTGGTAGAAAATAGCAATGGTGAGTTAATACTGACTCACGTTCAAAATGGTTGGAGAGTCTGCATAGATTATAGGAAGCTAAATTTGGTTACTAGAAAAGATCATTTTCTGCTTCCATTTTTCGACCAAATGCTTGAAAGACTTGCAGGTAAATCTCACTATTGTTGTTTAGATGGCTATTCAGGGTATCATCAAATTTTGGTTGCACCTAAAGACTAAGAGAAAGCAACCTTCATATGTCCATTCGACACCTTTGCTTATTGAAGAATGCCATTTGGGTTATGTAACGCACCAGCAACATTTCAAAGGTGTATGGTAAGTATTTTCTCTAAGCTTGTGGAGAATTGCAAGGAAATTTTTATGTATGATTTCACGGTTTATGGAGAGTCTTTTGAAACATGCATTATCAACCTTGAAAAAGTGCTTAAACATTGCATTAAAACTAATTTGGCTTTAAATTATGAAAAGTGTCATTTTATGGTTGATCAAGGCATAATTTTGGGCCATACTATCTCTTCTAAGGGAATTGAAGTCAATAGGGCTAAGATAGATGTTATTCAATCATTATTTTACTCCACAACTATGCAGGAAGTTCATTCTTTTCTTGGTCACATAGGATTTTATCGGCAATTTATCAAGGATTTTTCCAAGATTGTGCAATCCATGTGTAGAATACTTTAAAGAGGGGTGAAGTTTGATTTTGATGAGCCATGCAAGATTGCATTTGATGAACTCAAGGAACGACTTACTATAACTTCGATTATTCAGCCATCAAAATGGGCCATGTCATTTAAGCTAATTTGTGATGCTTCGGATTACGCAGTTGGAGTAGTGCTGGGTTAAAAAGTGGACAAGGTACCTCATGTTATTCATTATGCTTCCATGACACTTATTAATGCTCAGAAGAATTATTCCACGATGGAGAAAGAGCTTTTAGCCGTAGTCTTTGGGTTGGAGAAGTTTTGGTCCTACTTATTAGGCAAGAAGGTGATCATTTATTTAAACCATACAGCTCGAAAATATTTGGTGATGAAGAAAGAAGCCAAGATGAGATTGATTCATGGATTTTACTTCTTCAAGAATTCGATTTGGAAATTCGCGATAAGAAAGGAGCTAAAAATTTGGTGGTTAACCATCTAAGCAGGATCATTCAGACTATTGCATCTGATGTTCTTCACGACAAATTTTCGGATGAAAGTCTCTTTGCAATTCAACAGGTAATTCCATGGTATTCTGACATAGTAAACTTTTTGGAGACTAAGTTTCTACCTAGTGATTTATCTAGAGATGAAGAAAAAATTAAGTGAGAGGTTAAATATTACATTTGGGATTAACCTCATCTTTGGAAATTTTGTTCTAATCAAATTGTTAGAAGATGTGTTGTAGATGATGAAATTCCTTTCATATTAAAATTTTGTCATTCATCTATATGTGGGGGACACTTTGGTCCCAAAAGAACAGCTTGAAAAATTCTTGAATGAAGACTATTTTGGCCTAAGTAATTTTATGACTCTTATATGTTTGCAAGTCTTACAATCGTTGTCAAAGAACAGGTAGCTTGGGATCGAGAGATCAAATGCTACTCACTAACATCCTGGTATGTGAGATTTTTTATGTATAGGGAATAGACTTTATAGGTCCTTTTCCTTCTTCCTTTTGTAAGAATTACATTTTGCTAACTGTGGATTACGTTTCAAAATGGGTTGAAGCTAAGGCTACTTTATCTGAAAATGCTAAAACTATTACAAATTTTGTTAAATCTAACATTTTTGTCAGGTTCGAAATGCCTCGAGCTATCATTAGTGATTGAGGGAACCATTTTTGCAACAAGATTTTTAGGCTTTGATGAAGAGATATGGTGTCACACATCAAGTTTCTATAGCCTATCATCCGCAGACAAGTGGACAAGTTGAATTTTCCAATAGGGAGATGAAATCTATAATACAAAAAGTGGTGAATCCGACCAGAAAAGATTGGAGCTTACGACTAGACGATGCCTTATGGGCATACCAAACTGCTTACAAAACTCCAATAGGCATATTTCCATATAGTTTAGTTTTCGGTAAGCCTTGTCATTTACCTTTGGAAATAGAGCATAAAGTTTATTAGGCTGTGAAGTAGTTGAATATGGATCAAGTGGAGGCTAGTAACAATAGGAAGTCATAATGAAACATATGAAGATGCAAAAATTCATAAAGAAAAAAACTAAAGCTTTATATGATAAAATGATTTCTTGGAAACAATTTTTAATAGGACAAAAAGTTCTTCTTTATCATTCAAAGCTTAAGCAAATTCTAGGAAAATTACGATCTTGCTGGCTTAGACCATTTATTGTTACTATTTTTTTTTCTCATAGTGTAGTAGAAATTTAATGTTTAGATACTTCTAAGGTATTTAAAGTTAACAGACACCGCCTAAAACCATTCTATGAGAATTCTTCAGTTGGACATGTGGAAGAAATAGAGTTGGTACCCCCAACCTATCTCTAATTAGGTAAGTAGTGAAACATGTACAGCTAAGGACTTGAAAGAAGCGCATTTGGGGAAACCCGAAAAATTTTCAGGTTTGTTTATTCTTTTTAGTTTTCAGTGGTCTTCATTTTTTATTTTGTTAGGTTTATTTTATTTTAGTTATGAATTAAATTTTAATTGATTTAGCATTTCCAGTTTTTTTTCTGCAATTTTTATTATTTTGTTAACAAAAATCAGAAAACAAAAATCTTTTTCTCTTCCTGCTACTCCGACACTTTACCACCTATCTTTGTCCTTCTTCTTCTTTTACTCATTTCTTCTTCTTTTAATCACCGAAAACCTCACACCATTATGTAAAATCGTGAATACCACCTCAATTCCAAACAACACCCACTCTTTTAATCTTTCCTTCACTATAACCCACCCATCCCCTATCATAATTTTGTAGTTTCGTGTTCTCTCTTTTGCACTTTCAGGATTGCAATTTCACGAAGTATGGAGTGATTCCATGAAGGAAGAGTGAATCCTGAAGGTTGGCCTCACCAATCAGGTCTTTTATTGACAATCCATCACCACCATAACCATACCCACTACTGCAATACCTACTTAAGCCGCACCACTAGTTTCAGCTACAGCACCAGGGCCATCCACCCGAAATAGAACAAGGAAAGGGAAGGAAGTTGAAAATTGAAGCCAATTGAGTACATGAAGTAGAGGCTTCACCTCTTTTCAGCTCTTGGAAGATACGAAGTGTTTTCAGTGATTCAGTCAAAGGAAAATCTATCCTTGGCATCGGGATTCTGCGGGGACATTGTCTAAAGTGGAATTTTATTTTCTATGGTATATAGATAGGCACATTCCTGTTAATTTAGTTTTTTGGTTTTTAACACAATTTCAATCTATGTTAAATAAGAAATCTAAACCTTTGATTCTCGGCTCCTATATCACGCAATTGGCCATTAATTTAGATTTGTTAAATCTTAATAATACTAACATGAATGTGGTGTGTGGTATAGAACCTTTGGATATAGATTGTTTTCACAGGATGGGAATTGTAGATCTCAGCCATGGCTAAATAACTTTCACAAATCTGGGCCTAACTACTCTTTTCACTACACGTCCAGCCGTAAAAAGTTAGGTTTCAACAGCTAAACCAAGTAATCACCAACCTTCTCCGGAAAATTTGCATGACTGCCTCAGTCGCCTCGAACACCAAATGCACCATATAGAGCGAAATTTGATGCTTATTGGGAGTCTCAAGGATGCCAACCTCTGCACCCATCAACACCATGATTTTGGCAATCACAAATAGAGAAGCATTCTTTCCTCTTTCCTTTTATATTTTTTCTTCTTTAATCTTATGTCCTAACATTGAGGACAATGTTGGTCTAGGTGTGGAGGAAGGAAATAGAGTATATTTGTGTGATTCTTTGCGATTTTTGCATGCTTGTTATGCATGTTAAGCCATCAAACTTTATCATATTAGTTTGGATGAGATTAAGAGTATGCTTGAAATTAAATTGAGCTATATGAGTCTAAAGTGAATCATGCAGATTGATTGCAATAACTGATCTCATATACTTAGTCAAAATTTTGACATTTGAGTGATTAGGTAATTTATATAATTAAGGTGAATTCTTGAATTAAACCTGTGAGTGGATTTGAGCTTTAAAGGACATCATCTTTATGTCATTCTATTTCTTTGCATTGTGTGATACTCCTCTAATCAAGGTTGCCTTCAGAACTTGCACTAAACCATATTGAATTTGTTTGATTACATGGTTTATGGAAATCATTAAGGCTTTTTTTGTTTTTACACCCTTAAGCTTAAAAACAACCCATCGAGTTATTTTCCCTTTTCAAACACTTTTGAGCCTTTAACCTTGTTGTTTTTCAATTAATCTCCTTATATTAAAACCCAAAAACCCCATTAGCCTTACCCTATCACAAGTTAAATAAAGTACTAAGTAAGCATTTGATTTTGGGACTTTTGTTCTGTATTGTGTTATGAGATTTTTTATAGGTACTTCTGCTCATATGTTTATTTAATTTCTCTTATTTTTATTGTTCTCCCTTGTTCTTATCCAAGTAAAAAAAAGGGGGGAAATAAAGAAAGAAGAAAGAAAATAAAATAAAATAAAAAGGAAAAAACAGAGAAAAGAAAAAGAAAATGAATAAAACATAATAGCATTAATTAGTAATGAGTAGTTGTAGTCCTTTGTATTCATGTGTTTATCTCAGAATTTTAATTTGAGTGTCCCTTTTACTTGGTACTTTGTGAATGCTTGTGATTAGCCCTTCTCCATTTTTACCTTACCTTTTAACCTAGCCCCATTATAATCTATAATAAAGTCCTTACGATCTTTGAGCTCATGCAATTCGAATGAATGATAACTGGTGAATTTGCAAGCCTATGGTTGCACAATATGTTAGAGGGAGATTTGAGAGAAACACTTTAACCTTAAACACTTGAGTGTAAGAGAGAAATCTGTTAGAAGAATTTATTTTGGTTTCATACTTGCGTTTTGAACAAAGATTTCTTACTTTGTCTATGTTTATTTGCATCGATGAAAAGTGATTATAATGTATGTTGCAACCTAAGTCTTGCTATCCCAAGTTAACAAATTGTGTACATTTAATCTTATGAAGGATGAATTGATAGAGTGTAGTGTTTGGTATGTTTGCTTGAGGGCGAGTAAATATTCAGTGTGGGGGAATTTGTTAAGTTATCATTTTGTGCTCATTTTGAATATAAATCTCTTTAATGTGTTAAAATTATTATTCAAAATTGATGGATTTGTTTCTTAATTTTTGTCAGATGATTTTCAACACTTGAGGGATGAAATTGAATCAAAAAGATGTAAGGAAAGCAAAGATAATACGAAATTCTAGACTGGTAGAAAATTCATTGATTAAGCATAAGCACGTGCAAGGACAAAGAATACCTGCATAATCTACTTTTAAATGCAGATTTGATTCACCTAAGATTTTCATGATCATGAGAATCAGATTTCTACCTTACTGATGGGGTCTGCAACCTGAATATGGGAAAGGATTATCTACTGAAGATCATAAAAAAAGGAGGAGATCGAAGAGCATAAAGGGATATTTTTGTTACTATTCACATAAGCTATAATTAGGAGTTTTACATTTCGACAGTATTTGCTTTAAGAGTTTTTCGTACTTTTTGGGAAAAGAACAGGGATGGAGACTTCGTATATTGTTATTTCTTTGTTGATTTTCAATATCGTTATGAGTAGTTAAATCATTTTTCTTAGTTGAATGGAACCCCGCTATTATCTATTATGTGTGAGATTTCTAAATAAAGTTTGTTTAATTGATGAATATTGAGTGTCTTCCTAATTGCTTTTTATAATTGAATTGACTGATTTATAGGGTCCACAACTAGGAATTGATTCGCTTAATAACGAGACTAGTAGGATATGACGTTCAGTTTTGCTTATCTCAAGTGGCAACTAGGATTACTATATTTATATTAGAGTCGGAAATTCTAAGGAGATACTCAACTTGATTAACTACATGTCATACATGTGTTGTCTTGTTCATTGTTTTCTTAGTTCTTAAAGCTATTAATCAATTAAACTTAAGATCGTATCTAAGTTGTTGACTAATAAAAATGTTTAGAATACATATTTCTATTCATTTACTCTTACGAGAAAATATCACCCAGTAAATGATTATTAGTGAACTAAATTTTATATCAAGGATCCATATTAGTGTGATAACATTAGTAACCTGAAACCAAGGTTTGTTTACTGAATTTCCGAATTTGATTATTTTTGTTAATTTTTAAATTTTGTCATTTTTGAATTTTAAAATTTAAGTGAACCAAACCCCCTACCCCCTGCCATTTTACTTTAGTTTTTAACTCGTATATTCTTTACCATTAAAATTTCTCATAGGAATGATCACAACTCTTCACTAACTACATTTTCATTGCTAAGGTTGGTATTAATTTGGTTACAAGCGACTACAGTACCCATTTATGAGCTACCAAATGAATGATTTTGAGTTAGAATTAGAGTTCAAATTGATGAGGAATTCACATATAATTAAGGTATAATTAATGGACTATTATAAAGGTGTTAGAATGTGGAAAAATTGAAGGAAAATGGATAGTGCACATTCGGTTCACTCATCCCATGATTGTAGATAAATGTATTAGCTCCTTCCGACGATCGTGGGCAATGCTTTGAAATGAAAATTTTTTGTTTTGTGTAATTGTTCAACCATATAAGGATAAGTCACTTTCATTGGTGTATTTGGATTTGATTGAGGCCTTAAATAAACCTAAATTATTGCTTGATTCATTGTTGAAGGGTTTGATAAGTTTAGGTTGTTAATTGATGTCATAACTTAAGGAATGGATTGTCTTGATATCAATATATTGAAATCTAGAAATTATAAGTTGTTAAAGAAATTAATATGTTTTTATGAATGAAAATATGAATCAAAGGATATGAGTAATGTGTATTAGATGTAAATGAATGAACATTGGAGAACATGTAGTAATTGTGAGTGAGAATTGGATAATTATATGAACGTATATAATTGATGAATAAATCAAGCTTACGTAAGGTATAAACCTAATTGCAAAATGGTAGTATACAAGCTATAAAGTTTGAATGATCTGAAAGTGTATAGGTATAGTCAAGATCTTTGTATATTAATACATACTTGGAAGGTCAATTGAGCATGCATTGAAACATGATAGATATATATAAGTTGATCGTCAACATCCACACATTACCAGATCATCAAGGCAATAGCTTATTAAGAGCGTACTGTGACTTAACTTAGATGTTTCTCACTATGACTGAATTATTTTTAGTTAACTTTCAGTTATCGAATTGTTACTTATTGGTCCAAGGAGTTTGATACTTGGGACTGTATATGGAAGTGTTTTCAAATTGTATGTGTAATATGGAATGTGTACTCAACTAAATGTTGAATACTGGACTCAAGTCCTAAAATGTGATAAATGACATGAACTCATCAAATGAAAAGTATTGATAGCATATTATGTGAATTGATGCATTCCATTATATTGATATGCATGATCAGATAAAGGAGTTGTGACCAACATGAAAAAGAGCTTTAAGCTTAGGATTATACACAAAGAGCCACAGGCTCAAGTAATAATGAACCCGGTATCCACAACGGATATGGGACAGTAAATGAAATGGGCATGGTATTCACAACAGATACAAGATAGTAAATAGGCGCTCGATCACAACAAAGAACAAATAAAATGGAGTCACATGTGCATTTGCATATACATCCTTATATGCACTATATGATTGAATTGAAATTAATTACTGAATTGTTTGAAATATAGTTGAAAAGTAAATAAGGATGTGTTGTGATATCAAATGTTAGCTTACCTGACAAACTTATGAGGGTATGATAATCTTGATGTACTTAATAAGGTATGATGAAATGTTATGTGATATTCAATACTGGATGATAGGTAACACTTATTGAATTAGGATATGACTTGTCTCTGTGTATCTGACTTGAGTGAATACATCGATGATTGTTCACTCACTGAGTTTGTAAACTCATTAAAATTGCAGTGTTGATTTTCAGGTTTAGAGGAGATCTAGTTAGATTAATTGGAGTATAGCTACTATAACTGGACATGAGTTAGTGATCGGGATCAGTTGTACCTGCAGATGTCTCTAGTCATTATGCATCAAGAATAACATTTCTCACCTATTGTCAAATGTATATGTTAACTCTGAAGTGTAATGACATTTGTGATTTAATATGATTGTGAATGAAATGATTTAAAACGAATGTTTGAAATGCTTTTGATATGTGATGCCTTAAAATGTGGTAATGTGATCGTCTTAACATGCCATCCTCATAAAGTATATTCTCGAATAATCGTTGATACATTTAGGCATATGCTCTATAAGAGTGGTTTGCTACATTTTGGTATTATCGCCCAAGCTTAGCATCTTACATAGGCATTTATCATAATATATGTCAAGTTACATGAATCTTAAACATGTCATACACTATCATTATTGATTAATGTTCAATTAGGCATGATGAGGCAACTGATCCCTAGTCTTAGTTGCATTTAAATAAGTCACAAACATGAACATTTGTTAAAATTCTAAACTATTAGAAACAATGAGAAGAATGATGATCTGTCAGAGTGTGAGAAGATGAAAATTTGTTAATATTTTGAAATAGGAGATACTACATTGTTTGATATGTTAGATATAGATTCATTGTATTTGTAGTCGTGGATATATCATCGAATATGATATCAGTATTATGCTATGAATGTATACCTTTGAATTTATGTGAATGTTAATACATTTTCATGGATTGACTGAGAAAAATAGAGATACAAGTAGAAATTGCAAGATTTAAAGTGTACAAGCAAAGTTTAAAGAAAACCAAAATTTACCATTACTTTGATAGGTTAAACTTAGAACTGGAATGGTTGTTTAATTACCGTGTTAAGAGCTTATGATTTAGTATAAGATTATATCATTAGATCCAATATGAGAATTTCATTATAGTTACGTATCTTATATTGCTGAATTAATTCAGAACATACTTATGTAAGATGAAATAAATGATAGCGATACATGTAGAAGTCCTCAAGGTTAAGTTGATCAATTATTGTGAGTGCAAATCTGATGGCGTGGTTACCTTGACGAATGGTGTTACTGAGCACATATGTATTACATGCTTAGATATGGTATAGGGAATGATCTATGACATATCGAATGCTTTTAAGTCTTAGTTTCCATAAGAAAAATTCTAAGATGAATCAAAGTAGCGTAGTGGAAGTATGGATTTATATTGATATATTAAAATGGTAACTACTAAGGATAAGTAACTTTTGTATAGTCATGGAACACTCAAATGTTATCTAAAATTAATTAAGATCTGGGTATCGTTAGCTTAAGATATTAATTGGTGATTTTTCGAAAATAAATCTCTAGATAAAATGTAATGGTCTTGATGGTACACACTAAAGCATAACAGTAAATATGCATGCCTATTATTTCATCGAGCTTTAGTATATTGAACATGCTGATCGTGTAAGATATGATAGTAATTGACCTTTTGAGGAATTATGAATGGCTAAAAAGCAATGATGAATATAGTTGATTGAGAAAGATTTTATGAACAATACAAGTAAATTTAGAGAGAAATATTCTTTTATAAGGACTTTCACTAAATATGTAGATTAAATGTTCCATTTTTAGTAATGGATGAATATTGAATGAATCAGAGGTGAATATTGGAGTCAGATAATTACGATACTCAGGAACAAGAAGTTGAACATACTATAGAGAATATATGTACTTTGTCGATTATAAAGCATCTAAACTATGTTATTAGGTCCTTGAATTTGAGATGACACCACTATTATTACTAAAAGGACTTAGATCCATAATGTATTTCATATCAGTATGTTCAGGAGGTAAAAGTCAGATGCGATGTATGTGTTTCTAGCTCAGGAAGTTGGGATTGTAAATAGTGTGAATTATATGGAGAAACCAATAAAAATGGTCAGATATCATACTAAACCGTTGAGGAATCAAGTAATTAGAGAATTCATTCGAGAGGAGAAGCTAAATGGGAGAATGAAAAAAACATGAGCCAACATACCCTCATCTGTTGAATCACTTAGTTAAGAATTTTGAGGACGACATATCTTAAAGTGGGAGAGTTGTAATATCTCATCGCTTAAATTGTTGTGGGATTAAAGTGTTAGATTACTAAGTCTCATGAGTTGCATTATATAAAATAAATTTGTTCTATTTACGACTTGATTTTATGATTTTAATCATATGCATGATAATAGCATACACACATGAATTGTGATTTAGCCAAATTCCACTCAATTTACACATTCCAGGGTATGAAACTAAAATGAATGTGACATGAATGTGCATTTATAATGTCTTGTACTTTGGTTTACCAATAACAAGAATTGATGGATTAAAATTAGCAATTTGGAATTAATTATTATAATTAAAAGATTGATGAATTAAAATATACATTTAGTCTAGGAAAAATGTCAAGTGGCAAGACAAGTTGTTATATGAAAAATTAAGATGACTAAGTCTATAAAATGAATGACATTTGGAATAAAGAATTAAGTGACAAATGGCTTAGAGGTTAAGTGAAAAATGGCATTACTTTTAAGGGACAATTGGTAACTAAATAGAAAGACATTTTTACCATTTAAGGAGAAGGCATGTAGCTTACTTCCTTATAGGACGAAGTGTCCTTAAAGAAGGAGACACTTATCTTAACTCATCTAATGACACATGTATATGACAGAGTCTTTCCTTATATGTTTTTCTGTAATTCATTCCTCTTCCTCCCTCACATTATCGAAATACACAAATAACTCTCACAACTTTGAAATTCTACTTTTTTTCTATTCATAATCGTTTCAAGATCCATATAAGATTTTGCTCAAAGATAGTTATAATCTACTATCATCTCTTTTCCTTTGCTGAAATCATTCTACTCCCATCTTGCACTTGGATAATTTTGCATTCATGGAGGGTTAGGTTAGCTTAATCATTAAGGTGGAATTTGATTTAAACAAATAAGTAAAGTATTATTCTTTTTGGCAAGTTGTGATAGAACTTGATGATGAATGAATTAGAAATAGATTTATAATGATATTGGAGTGAAATAAGTGCTGGAAAATGATGCATGAATGATAGTTTCTGTTTTGCTCTTGCATGCATGAAAGACAATAGTTTATAAGCTGCCAAATGAATGATTTTAAGTTAGAATTGGAGCTAAAATTGATGAGTAAGGTATAAATGAGGTATAATTAATGGACTCTTATGAAGGTGTTTTGAATTTGGTATGAAGGTGTTACAATATGGAAAATTTGAAAGAAAATGGATAGTGCACATTCGGTTCACTCATTCCATGATTATGGACAGTTGCATAAGCTCCTTCTAACGATCATAGGCAATGCTTTGAAATGAAAAACTTATGTTGTGTGTAATTGTTGAACCATATAAGTATAAATTTTAAGGTTCCGATCATGCATCTTATACATAATATATCTCAAATATACGTAGTGGAAAATAAAATGGAACCTAAAAAAAAATCTACTAATGCATATAGATGTAGAAAACAAAAACTGAAATGTAAGATGTTTACATACCTTTCTGACGATCTCCTTCATTCTTTAATCTTCTCTATGTGGGTTGTCATAAACTATAACGATCAATATAGACCGTCTCTAATGAAAATCAACATGAAGATAGAAGGATGAAACCTCACTAGGAGATGGCTAGAATTATCTCTTTGTGCTAGCAAAGATAAGAACTCTTGTGAGAGTTAGAGAGAAAAAGGGTGTATGTGTAAGAAAGAACCTTTCTTTTACTTATGACTTACACGAGATGCATGAAAATCATCTATATTTTTTTTGCCATTTGGCCTTCCATAACCCCCATCACTAATGGAGAGTTATTGGAAGTTGACAGCACATCGTTACGCTAGTCAAAATAAAATAACTAGACTACCACTATAGCAGTAGTAAGTCTAGGTCGATCTCACAAATAGTGTATGTAAAGTTTATGAAATGAAATTAACCAGTGTTTAGGTTCAACGGGAGATTTTGTTTTTGAAAGAAGAAAATAAAATGAATCTAACTAATAAAAACAAATTAAAGAAAACATGCGAAAAATGATAAAAGTGGGAAATTTGATAGGGACCCAATTCTTTAGTTCAATCTCGGCCTACACCCTAATTAAGCATATTTTA
>JANSVA010178293.1:0-28266 GCA_025504915.1 Erythroxylum reticulatum
TCATATTATGATAATAATTCACTATTGATAATGGCACTATTAAATGAATTTGGAATTAAGTATGTTTTAAAGAATAAAGTGGGCGGTTACTTTAATCTTAAAACATACAACTTACGCATTCGCTTATTATTGACCACAATTTTGATAAGTAGTGAACTCATATGTGTTTCATTATAATTCTTAATATGATCACAATGGATTTTTATAGAGTATTAATCCAGTGTCTGCATGTTGGAATTATTAGTTGAAACATGTATTGGGGAACATTCACTCAAATAAAGAGTTTATAATGATATCATCACTTCTAGATGTTTTAAGGAGATTTGCTGATTAAACTGGCGCCAGTAGTTTGATAGACTAGCTACCCATCAAGTCTTAACACTAGGATGAGATCTTGTGTGTTAATCACCTTATAAAATAAAACGGGAGATCTAGAAGGAAAAACCAACATAAGGGCAAAATAGTAATTTTACCCTTTGTTGTGCGAATGGCTATAATAAAATTCAAAATAGGGTTTGCAATTGGATATGAAATATGTGTTCTCATAATATTTAATAATTCAAAAGTTGAACTAATTGTCTTTAGTGGAATGACATTTAGTTAATAAGCTAGAATTAATTCTAATGAGATTAAATTAATTCTAGGCTTATTGAAGATTGGATTATCAAAGTCTAATAAGATTCCCCACTTGGATTCAAGGAAGGTTATAAGCTAAGAAAGAAATATAAATAGACGTTTTAGATTCCCATAATTGAATGTTGGGCTTGCACTAATTAATGGTTAATTAGAAGCCCAAATGCACATTTAGAAATGAGCTAGACTTTGGTTTAATTTGATTAATTAAATTAAAACAAAATTTATAAGAAAGTAAAGTTCAATTTGGTTTTTCACTAGGGCTGAATCTACAGTTACACATTTGGCATTGAATTTCTAAATAAAGATAGTATTTATCATGGTTTATCCTCATTAAATGGAGTTATGAACTTACCATTAAATGGTTTAATGGTTATCTTTTAATGATAACATGTAACATATTAGCATTCATTGGATTAAATAAGAAAGATATACATTGGATGGACCATCTTCCTTCTTTCATCATCAAAAACGAAATTGATAGGCCTCATTTAGGTTAATAGACTTTTCATATAGTCATCTTAAAGACAAATGAGAAGAGTTTCATTTAATGGCTTCTTTATGATTGATTAAATGAAGAAATGATGCATTGGATGGAAAACTCTTCTTTTCTTTATTGTTAATCGAAAGAGTGAGAGTGTAAGAAGGGGTTCTTACATTTTTATCACTCTCTCTCTTATCTTGCTTGAAACAATCTAAAATTTAATGAGAGTTTCTCATTATTGGTCTTCTTTCTTCTAAGAAAATTCTCCTACGAAGTTTTCTTGTCCTTTCCTACCAAAGGATCTTGATAACCAAGTTGTGCAAGAAGAACAAATGGTAGATCAGATTGGTCGAGGATACAATATCGATAAGAGGATACAATACTTAAGAGAGATATATTGCCGAGGATAGGATATCGTAGTGAGGAGTCAAAGCTGTAGCGAAGGAGTTGGTAATATATTCTTTGTCTTGTTCTTATGTTTATTATCCTTATACCATATCTTGTATATATTGGCATGATGATTTGCTAATATTGCTTTTGCTACAATTTAGATTTCTAAAAGTTTTAAAATCTACCATTTCTCCAAATATGACATGTTTTCTTTTTCCGATCCAACGGTTACATATCGGAAGAACCACTTCCTAGTCTCCTACTATTGATGCTTCTGATAGTGATCAGAGGGCATACATAAGGCATCTTGATAATAGTGAGATGGTTAGTTGTATAATGCTGGCCACTATGTCATCGGAATTGCAAAATCAGCGTGAGGCTATAGATGCTCATACCATAGTCTATCAATTGAGGGAGCTATTTGATGAGTAAGCCAGGTCCGAAAGGTTTGAGACCTCGAGGTTACTCTTTCGCTCTAAAATGGTTTAGGTGACTTCTCTAGTGTAATATGCACTGAAGATGAATGGCTATATTGAGAGGTTGGCCTCCTTAGGTTTTTTGATGGATCATGAATTAATTATAGACTTAATTCTAACTGGTTTGACTGATAGTTATTCATAGTTTGTGCTTAACTATCAAATGAACAAAATATTCACAACGATTCCTGAGCTAATTAGCTTGCTCAAAACAGTTGAGTCATCTTTATAGGATAGTAAGGCTATGATGCTAGTGGACTCTTCTTGTTAGAGTAGGAAGAACCAAAATAAGAAGAAGTCCACAAGGACTAAGGGAGGTGTGGCCAAGAAGAAAGCTAAGGAGACTACCCCTAAGGGAACATCCTTCCACTATGGCAAGTACAGCCATTAGAAGAGGAAATATAAGGACTATTTGGAGTCATTGAAGTAGAAGAAGGCATCAGATAGACCATCTACTTCAGGTATGTTTGTTATTGATATTAATACTATTTATAATAATAACTTATGGGTATTAGATATCGGTTATAGCTTACACATATGTACTGATATGCAGAGCCACAGGAATTGTAGATAGCTCAACAAGGACTTGCGCATTGGAAATGGAGAAAAAGTTGCTACATTAGCTGTAGGAACTTATGTATTGACACTCCCTAGTGGGTTTGTAATAGAATTAGATGATTGTTTTTACGTACCTGTATTGACTAAGAATATTATTTCAGTTTCTAATCTCAATAAAGCTAGTTTTCATTTCAATTTTAGTAATAATGGTTGCTCCATTAGTTTGAATGGAATGTTTTATGCTATGGGTACATTATTCAATGGAATATACATATTAGATATGTCCAATCCATTTTTAATATCAATGACAATAAAAGACAAAAGCAAGATAATGTGAACTCATCTTACTTATGGCATTGTCGCCTTAGCCATATAAGTGAGAGAGGTATGACTAAACTATAAAAGTTTAGTAGTTTAGGGTCATTTGATTATGAATCATAAGACATATATGAATCTTGCTTATTAGGCAAGATGACAAAGTTACCCTTTAAAGTAAAGGGTGAACAAACTACCGGGCTATTGGACTTAATACATTTAGATGTATGTGGTCCGATGTCCATGCATAGGAAAAGTGGTATCATATACTTCATTACCTTCACCGATGATTATTCACGATATGGATATTTGTATATGATGAGATACAAATCTAAGACCTTTAAAAGTTCAAAGAATTTAGAAATGAAGTAGAGAAATAATTGGGCAGAAGTATTAAAACACTTCGATCAGATTGAGGTGGTGAATACTTAAGCCAAGAGTTTCTAAGTTATCTTAGAGATAATGGGATAATATCCCAGTGGAATCCTCCTTACATGCCTCAACACAATGATGTGCTAGAAAGGAGAAACCGAACCTTGTTAGACATGGTGAGGTCAATGATGGGCTTAGCAGACATGCCAAAATCCTTTTAAGGATATGCACTCGACACCACTATTTATGTGTTAAATAGAGTCCCTTCAAAGTCAGTTGATATTACTCCAAATGAGATGTGGACTAACAAGAAACCCTATCTTTCTCATATGAAAGTTTGGGGTTGTCTAACTTATGTGAAGTGGATTCAGTTAGATAAGATAGAACCTAAATCCGACAAGTGTCTATTTGTAGGATATCCTAAAAAACATTAGGATATCAGTTCTACAATATTTTGGAAAAAAGGTGTTTGTTTCAAAGCATGTTATCTTTTTTTAGAGAAATATTTTCTTCTAAAAGAAGATAGTGGGAGAAAAATTGAACTTATGGAAGTTCAAGATGCTCAAATAAATGCAGATTAACTACTTGAACATGAGGCCGTTATTTATAATGATGAAACAATAGTTCAATCTTCTGATACAAAGGAAGTTTTTAGGTCAAGTAGGATACGTCATATTTTAGAGAGATGGATTTCTCATAGTGAACATAATGAGGTATTGCTCATAAAAGATGATGAGTCCACTACCTCTAAAGAAGTTTTGAAGAGTTTAAAATTTGAAAAATGGATTCAAACAATGAAATTCGAAATGGATTCCATGTATGAAAACTAAGTATGAACTTTAGTTGACCCACTCGAAGGGATAAAACCCATACGGTGAAAATGGGTTTTCAAGAAGAAAGTTGACATAGAAGGTAATGTAGTTACCTATAAAGCTAGGCTTATAGCTAAAAGTTATTATTAAAGACAAGGAGTTGACTATGATGAAACATTTAGCTTGATAGCCATGCTTAAGTCCATTAAGATACTCCTGTCCATTATTGCTTATTATGATTATAAAATATGGCAAATGGATATGAAAATAACTTTCTTTAATGGAAAGCTAACCAAGGATGTGCACATGATATCTAATGATAGAGAAAATGTATGCAAGCTTTAAAAATCCATTTATAGATGGAAGTAAGCATCCAAGAGTTGGAATATCCGATTTGATGAGGCAATCAAAGAGTTTAGTTTCTTATAAAATCCAGATGAACCTTGTGTGTATAAGAAGGTTAGTAGGACTGTAATCATGTTCCTTATGTTGTATGTTGATGAAATATTACTAATAGGAAATGATGTCTTAGCTCTACAATCAGTCAAGATTTGGTTGTCCAAGAATTTCTCCATAAAAGAGCTTAGAGAAACAAATTATATTTTGGGTATAAGATTCTAAAGAGATAGATATAAGAAGTTGATTGGTCTTTCTCAGTCTACATACATAGACAAGATGCTAAAGAGGTTTAATATAGAGAAATCTAAGAGAGGTTATCTTCCCATGTGTCCTAAGACATAAGATGAGAGGACTCAGATGAATTTGATCCCTTATGCTTCAGCTATAGGATCAATTATATATGCTATATTATGTGCGAGACATGATGTATCATATGCTCTAAGTATTACAAGTAGACCAGTTAGATCCTAGGAAGGGTCATTGGGTGGCTGTCAAGAATATCCTTAAGTACTTAAAAAGAACTAAAGATGTATTCTTAGTATATGAAGAAGGAGATCTTATTGTAAGTATACAAATATCAGCTTTCAATCCGATAGGGATAACCCTAGATCCTAGTCAGGATGTATTTTCGCACTGAATGGTAGGGTAGTCAGTTGAAGGAGTTCCAAACATGAAACAACTACATATTCGACAACTGAAGCAGAATACGTTGCAGTTTTAAGCAACAAAGGAAGCATTTTGGATTGAGAAGTTTATCATAGAACTTGGAGTGGTTCCTATAGTTGTTGAACCAATATAGTTGTATTGTGACAACAATGGTGCCATAGTGCAAGCAAAGGAACCAAGGTTTGCTAAGAGTAGTAAGTATATTGGACGACCTACCATGGGACATTCATATGGATAATCTACTCTAGTGTCAAAGAAAACAAGAGACTTTTTGGTGAAGTGTTCATCATCTTCTCTCCCCCTTTATAAACACTCTCTCAAAGAATACATCACAAAGTTAACACTTTATGAATGTTCTAACTATTCTTCCTAAGAGGTTTCAATCTTTGCTCTTCGTGTGGATATCATTAGAGACATCCTCCTTTGGTTTTTGTGGTTTACAATAACCCAAAGAGATGAAGACAACGAAGAATGAAGGAGATTGTAAGGTACACATCTTAAGTTCATGTTTTATTAAAGTTACATCTAATGAGACTTAAAAGTTTTTGGCTTTTGTTTTATATTTTCACTATCGTTTTCTATTTTTGATGCATGTGATACAAGATCAAAACCTAATAGGCTAAGCTATAATTTCTTAAAGCATAGCTTTTTCTTATCTTAATATATTGAAATGCAATAGAGGAGCTACTTTATATTACCAATGGCTTCAAACATGTGCAACTCTCTTTTAAGTACCTCAAGATTCCAATTACTATAAAGAGGCTTTCATACTCGGATTATAAGCCTCTTATTGACTGTATCTAAAAACTTCTTGGTAATTGGTTTAGTAAGGATCTTTCTTATGGAGTAATATTATAATTAATAAATCTATGTAAAAATTTCTTGGTGTGTGTGTATATATATATATATATATATACCTAAAGCAATAATTATAGTCCATATAGAAGATAATAAGGAAGATTATATTATTCGGGCATGGGGATATACCAATGGTTGCAAAGGTCATGTGGTCATATTTATATATTCTAAAAGATAATGGAGCCTTGAAGATTAATTCCATTAGATTTATAAAAAAATGATCATTTTAAAGAGGATTTTGGAATATGTTCATAGAAAAGAAATCAATATAGGTGAAATAGATACACTCACACTTCTTACAGAGAGATAAAATATGGAACATTTACTCCAAAGCTAGTACCTCTTGGACCGTAAGACAAAAAATACAATTGTGGGACTTGGTAAGCTCAAACTTCAAACATAATATTGGTAACTACGAGAGTATTTTTTGTAGTTTGATAATGGGCATCACCTAGGGCAATTTTATAAGTATAAAATTTCAAGGTTCTTAAGCATTTTGATCAGCTCCAGTGTCGAAATAATCATAGAGGAGGATATATAGAGATGAAAATTACTTGCATATAAGTGTCTTGATATAGTTAAGGACAACCTTACTAGTTTCTTTCTCAACCCCCAATAAAGAGGATACATTTAACTAACTTAATCATAGCTCTATGACATTCAACAATAGATCTTTTAAGGACATCCTAATGAGAACTCAAGATAAGGTTGATTACATAAATTGGTGTGGAGCAATTATATGATCCCTTACACACCTTTCACACTATGAATATCAATTAGAGATAGATTGGGCACTAAAGATATGTTAAGGTTTCCTAAAGCCAATCCCTAAGTGTGCCTTGTAATGAGAAAACTAAGTACATGGTTCATTTATTTTTCAATTATAGTTTTTCCTTTCGAATTTTGACTATGATTCAAATCCTTATGGAATTTGAATTGTAACTATAATTAATTAAAAATTATAACTGAATAGGTTATAAGACTTAAAAGCTTCATTAAGGAGGATATAAATTTATTGAGGTTAATATATAAAAGCTCCCCTACTATTTTTTGTTTCTAGTTTGACTATCTAACTTATTTCTACTTATATTAGCCTACTTACCCCTTTAAATATCCAACATGTTATTTTGATTAGATAGTTTTTCTTCATAGGAAAATTAACCATGACAATTGTTTTTTATGAACACTCACCTTTCTAATCCTCCGACCTCACCTCACCTTAACTATTACTTTCCTCTCACTCTGGTGCTTGCTCCTTATCAAGAAGAAGGGAAATTCCACTATTGAGAAGGGAGAAACTTTAAATGCAACCTTTCCAAAGAAGTTAGCTTGGAATAAAGTTGTTGGGATCCTCCATCTTTTAATAAACTGCAGTTCATCCCTCCCATTGAACCTGAAAAATAAGTTTCACCTCGCTCTAATTTACTTCATATGGGAGCTAGGAAATAAAATTCCTCTCTAGTAGGATATTTTATTAACAAGCTTTTTACATTCCCTTTGGTTCAACACTGGGCTACCTTAACATGGAAAAACTTAGTTATTTAGTACTCTGATTAGTGAATATGTATTGTTAAAATTCATATTCTCATATAAGGAAGTTGCATAAAATTTTATCAAATTGGGACTATTACATATACAAGGGAAGCCTATGTTGATTTAAAAATGGGCTCCTAATATCTTTGGATTTAACCAAGATGAACACTTTACTTGTCTGGGCTAATTTTCATAAGGTACCACTCTATTACTAGCCTTCTATCATAACTGTTATCAATCTCAAGAAGGAGTATAAAGGACATACTAGCATGCTATGGAGGATGTAATGAAAATTAATGAAGTAGGGACAATAGTTACAATAAAATAGCAGTTATTTGCTTACATTTTTATATATAGGGTACGCTGCAACCTCTACGACCATCAATGTTGTCAAAGGAGGACAACATTTATGATTACACTCTTTTTATGGATTCAAATTATGTTTTCTTTTCCTTTTCTTTTATATCATATATATTTTTTAACACATATTTTTTGTTTGTACACCAAAACCATGCAATTTTGCTTATTTCATTGTAATTCACATTTGTTTAGTACTTTAGTTTTGTTTGTTTTAATATTAAATTCCTTTAATGTTTTATTATTGTTATGCTCCCTTTAGTTTTGTTTGTTCGGAAAGTATAAATAAAATTTTGATGATGATAAAATTGTTTAGATAACGGATGACAAATAAGAGCTATAAAAGTTTCTTATACCTTTTACTTTCCGCACTTTATATTTATTTTCTTTAGTTTTCAAATTTTGTTATCTATATCTTGTACAATTAAGATAATGTACAATTTAAGTGTAGGGAGGGAATAGTTATGTATAGGTCCTATCTATTTTTATTACAATTAAGTTAATTTGAAACAATTTCAAAAAAAATTGTTAATAAAAAAGATTAATTAAGATGACACACCATAGGTTTGATTGTTTTGTGATTCAATTAGTTGAGGTCAATATTTATAAACATTTATAACTAATTTATTTGTAATTTGCTGTAATAATAATGATAACAAACACCTAATTTTCTTTATGATATTTGATGTATGATACCAAAACTATTCAAATTTTCCTTATTTCATTATGATCATTCACTTTGGTTTAGTACTTTATTTTTGTTTATTTTAATGTTAAGTTCCTTTTATGTTTTTTTTATTATGCTTTGTTTAGTTTTGTTGGTTTGGAAAGTGTAAATAAAATTTTGATGTTGATAAAGTTGTTTAGATAACAGATGACAAATAATAGCTATAAAAGTTTCTTATACCTTTTACTTTCCACACTTTATATTTATTTTCTTTCTTTTTCAATATTTATTCTCTATATCTTGTACAATTAAGATATTGTACAATTTAAGTGTAGGGAGGGAATCAATTACGTATAGGCCCCATCTATTTTTCTCATCTATCTTTATTACAATTAAATTAATTTGAAACAACTTTGGAAAAAAATTGTCAATGAAAGAAGATTGATTAAGATGATGTGATAAGTTTGATTGTTTTGTGATTCAATTAGTTGAGGTCGATATTTATGAACATTTACAAATAATTTAATTATAATTTGCTCTAATAATCATAACAACAAAAACCTAATTTTCTTTTATGATATTTGATGTATAATTTGGCCATATTTTAAGTTAGAAGTGAATTATTTTCAAGTATATTAGTATCCCATAACAAAAAAGTTAAATAAAAACAAAATTCAAAATATGTGAATAATTAAGCATAAACAAATTTACTTTGTTGGCTTTGCCTAAGACAAAAGGTTGCATTTAAATAGTGGTACTAAAAATCATTTGAAATAGTAACCTAATAAAGTAATAAGGAGCATTCATGATAAGGTGTTTGTTTTTATACCAAAAGGTCAGGCAACTATTCAAACAAGTCTTTAAATGCTCGTTTGTGAATTCAAACTATATTACATTATTTTTTTCTTGTGTATTTATACTTTATGCGTTAGGTTGATTTTTATAGATTTACTCGATACTTGAATGATTGCTGGGTTAATTTGAATTGAATTATGATTTAATGTAAGTACCTAAATGTCTAACTAATTAATTTGAATGAATGATGGATAGTGTTGATTTCTCAGATTTAGTTGTTGACTTCTTCCTTAGAATTTCTATCTTTTTAAGTTAATAGTGATAACATTTATTTGCTTGAAGATGAACAAAAGATTAAGTGTGTTGATATTTGATCTACATAAATATATATATATATAATTTCTTTAAAATTACCAGTGATTTTAATATTAAATTATCCTATTTTACTTATTTTTAATATTCTTTTATGCATTAATGTAAATTAGACATTGAAATAATATTATTTAATAATTAGAGGCTATTTAAATTAAAAAAATTAATAAATAAGTAATTCCTAGAGGAATATGGTTTGATCTACACTCGTGTAACACCTTATGTTCTACAAGGAACAAGTGCAATAAGTGAAAACTTAAGCCACAATCGCATAAGAGATAATTTGTAAGTCAACGAGAAATGGGAATTTCCATGGTTATGAAACACAAGTATGTATTAATCTCAAAAGAATAGGAAGATCCACTACTTAAAGATATGATCGATGTAGAAATTGTGTTTATCACCCATAATAAACACTAAGGCCCCTAGTTTGGGCCATTACCATAACTTTGATCGTGTTTAAGGCATAGTAAAACATATTTAAGGATCAAAATCTTTCTTTTTGTGAAACTTTATTCATCTTTTGAACATAACACATCATAGAGACATCTTTTTTCTCTTTAAAAGCTAAGGTTAGCTATTGAGATGCTTCTCCAACCCATGGGTGATCAATTTTAAGCTATTTTTCATTATAAAATGTTGTCCAGAACACTATTTTACCATACTAAGCTATTGAAAAAAAATAAAAAATTCATCTATGTTTACTTTTATAATGACTTCTTTATTTTGTCTTTTGATTTTTTTTGTTCTAATAAGTCTTATGGCTAAAACACTTTTCTATGTTTATATAGAAAAAACTATAATGGTTACCTTCTTTATGATTGATTTAATTTAATTTATGAGCTTGGATATATTTATATTTCAATGTCTAAGTTTGATCTTAATTCTCCTATGGATGACTTAAGAGAGCCTAATTGTGAGTGGAATGTGGCGTAGGTAGAAGGAGCAATATAAGATACTCTAGAGGGACCTATGAGATATTTCAAGTATTAGAGTGAAACCTTTGTTAAGATTTTACAGAACTTAATGCATTTAAATGGGTGTTAGTAATGGTAGAGAAATAAGTTAACTAATTAAGGAGTTAATAGTTATTGTTCGAGAGATTGAAGTTTAATATCTCAAAAGCCTTATCAATGATAGGAATATATTAACTAAATTATAAAGCCAGAAGTAATACTAGGAGAAATACTCATCTAACCGTAGATATTTGATTGTATAATTTTTTTTATCAATTTTCTTATTGTTTATTTCCTTAATTATTGTCTAAGTAAGTTCAGATTTAGTTTTATTTTATATTTCTTTATTTAAAAAATCTATAAAAATAATTTTTGTTTTATCATCCTTAGAGTGGTTAATAGTGTTTGGCTTTCTATTCTATATCACTTCTTTATAGGATTTGACTTCTACCTACCATTATAATACTTACCAATGATGGTTTCACTTGCCTAGTTAGTGAATAATATATTTTTCATAGGTAAAACTTGGTAGAATTGATATAAAAGATCAACATAAAACTCACCAATGACTTAACAAAGGTGATATGTTAAAAACATGATGTGTGTTGCTAACTCACTATTATGGTCATTACTCGACAACACCATTGTTTAGGGACAAAATGAGCACAAAAGATTTGGATGAGAAAATGAAGAATGTGTGGAATAATAGCTCTTCCTAGTCTATTAAGTGGATATCGAGCAATGTTAAGTCCACTTTCTTTAACATCCCACTAAAAAGGTTGTCAATGACTTCAACATCAATGGGGAATTTGAATTTTATATAGGAGATGTTCAAGAGGATTAGTGAGTAATTCATCACCCTGTTTAGGAGAAAATATTTCTTACATTGGTACATATGAGAGTTAATTAATGAAATGGAGCTTATAGATGCTAAGAGCAATATAAATGATCTTGTTTCTGAGTACTAACAATACCAAGGTGCAATATCTACTTATGACTTAAACCCATATTACAGCTCCAAATCAATTTTAGCGAATTAAGGTTTTAAAAACCTTAAATTCTCAAAACCAATTTGGGATTTCATAATTTTAATGTCTAAATTAGTTATTTATATGTCTAATGTAGGCCTATAAGTTAAAAAAATTGTCAAATCAAATTTATTGATGAAAAGTTGAGGTCTTATTAGTATAAGAGTCAAGGTATACAATTTCAAACATTAAGGTCTTTATGCACGTTCATAAATTTTAGGGTCTAACTTCAAAATTTGGTGCAAATATTAAACATTAAAGCATACCTTCAACCTATTTTTTAACCAATAAAGTTTAAAATGGATAATTTGTATAAAATATTAGAAACGATTAGATGGTAATAAAACAATCACTTAAGCAAAATATTTAAGAGAAAATATAATTAAATCCAAATAAAAATTTTGTAAAATATATTACTATCCCTAAATGAAGTTCTAAGTATGTTCATATGAACCTTGGTTTGACTAATGTTATGTATCCTTTATTTAATTTGTTTAATCATCAAAATTTGATAATAATAAAAACAATTTAAACAACTTGTTTCATAACTTCTTTTTATGAATTAACCATTTTATGAAATGCATTTTACTTTTTGTTATTACTTACATAAAATAGAAATTAAAATCAAATGGTAGTGAGAGAGAAGCTTTACCTTCTCTCTTCCTTTCTTAGTTCTTCTCAGATGGTTTACCATAGTTCCTTTTAATCTTCTCCTTTATTCCTCCTTTTTCTTCTTAATTGAGTATGTTTAGACCCTCCCCCTCGATAGTTCTTATTTCTTAGTTTTATCTTTAACTCTTTGTGTTGTTTTCACTTCTTTGTGGCTTGTTATCTGCTCCTTTCCGGTTCCTACTCTAACACCTTTCTTCCATTTTGGCTTTTTCCTGGTATCTAGTGTTTTCCTTTTACTCCACTCCATTTTTACTTTCCTTTTACATAGAATTGGTAAGGAGGCTTGCTATAGTTTTCTTGTGAGTTTCTTTTTACTATTTTTAAAACTTGTTTTAAAATTCTTTTTGTAGCCTTGCTTTCGTTTTCCTCTTTTAGCATAATATCCTTACACCTATTGGCAATAGACTAGACTAACCAACTTAGTACTAATAAGTTTCGTCCTCTTACCCTTGGGGCTCCCTCTTGCCTTCCTGTATCTTCTAAACTAACTATTCCCAGTTTCCTCTCTTTTTCTGCACTTTATTCTTCATCCCCACTATTAACACATATATTTGACCCCCAAGATCTACATAACATTGCTCATAATCCATTTGTCCTTCATTTCTCTACTTGCTTCAATGACGGTTCTACCTCTATTACACCCCTGCCTAAACAAGGCTCAAGGTGGACTATATAGTATAAATATGACATTGGGTTGCCAAGCTAAGTTCATGAGATTATATCTTTTAAACCTACTTACTAACTAGTTAATAATTCACCTTTCATTCAATAAGAGATTCTAAATTCAAATATATATATTTCATTCATCTTCAAACATTTATAAAAGAAACCTAGTTAATTATTCCCTGTTAATGTTCTAAGGCCTACTCAAAAAGTTAGAGATTAGTAGTACGACAATAATCCAAACTACATAAATAACCCATCTAAACCTCTGAAGTACATTGATACCAAAGTCATCAGGTACTTAAAATACAAGGAGAATAAAAGAAACAAAGACAAATAACACTGTCAATCTCTACTAAACGTCCCGCTCATTACAACTATTATTGGGTAGTCAACCTGAGAAGTTCCTTTCTTTTACCTAATGGGAGAGAAAGGGAAACATGGACCCATGAATGGTTGTGCATGGGAAAATTCATTTTTATTTTGAAAACTATTTTGTTTTATAAAAAAAATTCAAAAGTTTCGTATCTATGTTCACACGTAATCATCCTTATTGGATATTCTATAACTCCAACATAAGCATCATCTACATTAAGGCATAAGGTCAATTATCATATTTTATGTTAAGGTTTAAGCAAGATATCTATTCTTAAATCAAGCCTCATTATAATCGTTATGGCATAAGTTCATCAACAATTTAAGAAGATATCATTTCTTTGAATACCATATCAAGCAACTCTCTCAAATGATTAGAGAGAGACTTCTTCTCTCTTCTGCCTTAAGCCTTATCCAATATATTCACCATGCTATTTCTACAAATATTCTTTGTTTTCCATCATCTTCCTCCTAGTAAGCCTGCTTTTTTCTTTCATTTCCCTTTTGTTATCTTGTTTCAACTTTCATTTAGATTATGGTGATTTATCTTCAACTCTACTTCTGCTTCTAAAATTGTGTCTTCTTTGTCAAGTTTTATTCTTCAACCCTTCCTTTTCTCTTTTTTATTTTTTCTTAGTAAGAAAGTCTACCTTGTTTTGGTTCAATTCTTCTCATTCTTTATGTTCTTCTCCACCTTCCTATTGCTTTTCCTAAGCATGGAAGGGCTATTTGGCATATTCACACTTTTAATTCCCTCCTAAGCTAGACACTACCATTTAAGGTAGCTATGTTTTAATCCTTTTCTACTTAAAAGTTGTCTCTAGCTTGTTTTAGCACGTTTGATGGGAAAAGTGGCCTAGTTAATGTTCCTTCTTTAGATGAGTTCCCCTCTTTTCCCTCTTCCTTAATGCTAACTCAGGTTCTAAGTAATCCCCATTTTGGCTCTGTAAAAGAGGCTTCTTTTTTTTTTAGCAGTAAATTTTTAAAGGAGTTTGGTGATCCTATTGACCTCTCACTTTATTTCTACCCACCAAAGGAGGAGGATAGTAAAGTGATTTTCACACCTATGATAGTCATATTTAGAGTTGGAGATATCATAAAGGAAGATTCATTGGTAGGATTTTCTTAGGGTCTTGTCTCTCTTTCCCTACCATTTCTAGTTAGGCTCACAAAACTTAGAAGATTATAAGGATTCTGGATACTGTATTTACCAAAAAGAATATGGTCTATTTCCTCTTCTTTAGTTAGAATAAAGCCTCGAAAGTAAAAGAGAAAGGTTTATAGCATATTGGACAACTTCTTATATTCATGCAAACAAAGCACCCAGGTGTTAATTTAGACATGATAAAGCATGAGACTTTTCTAATTTGGGTGAATATACATAACATTTCATTACAATATTAGATTATAAAAAGTTTTAGCATTGTATCTAGCTACATTGGAAAGCCCCTACACATGGATGAGAATATAACTAAGAAGTAAAGAATTGGATTTACAAAAATATGTTAATGTGGTGTTGACTAAGGAGCTTCTTGACTTTATTATTATAATAAGGTTAGGACAAAACAATTCTTGATATAAAGATTTAATCTTAGTTACATATAATTGGAAACCTTACCTTAAGCTCCAAAGGAAGCAATGGAAGCCTATAGAAAAAATCTTCAGAAGGGGTAATTTTTTGAATTAATTGGAACGAAGACAAGTGATGAGGATATGGAACAAATGGGGAAGTTTAAGATAAACAATGAGCATGAAGTGGTCCAGCTCAATGAAGACTTGAGCTAATTAAGGGTTTAGGAGATAATTTATAGGAATGTAAATAATTTGGCTAAATAAGGGGTTGATAATTCTTCTAAGGGCTTTTATGATAAAATTAGTAATATTGTTAATCAAGTTAGATAGGAGGAAGATGCTAGAAATACCGTGTATGAAAAGTATGACATTTTAAGTAATCAAATTGGCCTAAAGGAAGTAGCTAGGGATTTATATATGGAAAGTTAACAAAATTTTGACAAAGTGTGGCACTGGAGTTAATGGATAATCACCCAATGGAACCAAATGAAGAAGACTTTCAAAGTATTAAAAGAAAAAAAGGATATAAAAGCAAAAGTTCCAATGATAAATCCATCCCAAGTCTTTTATAGTGTGGACTGTTTTTGGTTTAGATTTCCAAGCTTCAAGCTTTAAGGGATTTTGTCTTTTGTAACATCAGTTTTGAGGTCTTTTGGAAACCAAAATTAAATTAGATAATTTAAATGAATTAAATATATTAGAAGTAGATTGGAGTTTTCTTTCAAGCTATTAGCAAAACTATTATGCAATAATTATTTTGTCTTATAACTCTAATTATGTGAAAGTGGATGAATTATGGTCTTCTGAACAAGAAATTCATGTTTTGGTTTAGTTCTTACATGAGAATAGTAATTTCTATGCTTCCATAGGGTATGGATCTATTAGGTTTGCAAACTTCCTAGTATCATAGCCAAACTTTCTCTAGATAGTAGAAGAGACCTGGAATATACAAATCCAAGGAACCCCTATGTTTTGTGTAATGGCCAAGCTTAAACTGGTGAGAAATGCACTCAAGATGCTTAATTGTGGTCAAGTAGGAGATGTGAATGCTAGAATGGAGAATTGTCAAACAACTCTTAACAATATACAAGATCAAAAGAGCTATTTTCCTAGCAACCCCTTCCGGGTTGACAAGGAAACCGAGGCCATTAATAACTTGATTAGAGCCTTAGATGATTAGGAATCATTCTACAAACAATCTTCTCGTATCAAGTGGCTCAGAGAGGGGAATAGAAACACCAAAAATTTTTCACAATTCTATATTGGAGGAATAGAAATAATGTTCACTCTCTTATAGGAGAAGATGGCATTAGATTTATTGAAGTAGAAGAGATTCAAAACCAGTTCTTAGGTTTCTTTCAAAGAACTATTAGGAATAGTAAGGACCTTCCTCCTTGTAAAGAATTTATGGTAAATTTTTTTCCTAATAGGATTTCTGAAACTCTCACAAAGAAACTTATTGCTGAAGTCTCAATGTAAAAGATGAAGGATGTTCTCAATTCCTTTAATCCTAGTAAGGCACCTGGGCTGAATGGGCTTAATGGGGTTTTCTTTAAACATACTTGGCATATAATAGGGGAGGATATCACTAGGGCTATCCAAGACTTTTTCCATCATGGGAGACTTCTCAAAGAGATCAAATCTACTTTCATCACTCTTGCTCCTAAGAAAGATAATCCTTCCATAGTTGTTGATTACAGGCCAATAGCATGCTGTAACTTTAGTTATAAGTTGATTGCAAAAATCATGGATAATAGGCTTAGAGAAGTACTCCCTTACATCATCAGCCCAAACCAAAGTGCTTTCATTAAGAACCGTCGAATTGGGGATAATATCTTGTTGGACCAAGAGATCTTCAAGAATTACCATCTTGCTAATAACTATAGGAGATGTGCTTTCAAGATGGACTTACGAAAAGCATATGATTTGATCAATTGGGATTTCCTGTGGAATGTGCTAGTAGCTATAGGTTGTCATCTCAAATTCATTGATTGGATAAGATAGTGTATTACCTCACCTGCATATGCTATTTTAATCAATGGATCCCCTACAAAATTCTTTCCGGGTAAGTCAAGTCTAAGACAAGGGGACCCTTTATCTCCTTTTCTCTTCATTATTTATATGGAGGTTTTCTCAAGGAGCCTAAATTCTTGTATAGAAGGTAGTAATTCCTTTAAATACCACTGGAGATGTAAAACCCTTAAACTCACCCATCTATTGTTTGCTGATAACCTCTTAATGTTTTGTCATGGTGATTTGGCCTCGACCCATACCTTACTAGATTGCTTAAGACCTTTCTAAATTTTCTAACATGGTAATGAACCTGTCCAAGAGTCATTTCCCTATTTCTCTAGATGTAGAAAAAATGGCCCACCAAATAGAACTTATATGAAGTCTTGAAAGAGGTCAGTTTCCCATTCAATACTTGGGAGTTCCTCTTCTAATAGGTCGACTGTCTAGGAGGGTTTTTTTTAAATCTTTATTGGAAAAAATTGACTCCAGAGTCAATAAATGGACCCATAAAAATCTCTCTTATGTTCGTAGATTTCGGTTAGTTATTTTGGTCCTTTCCACCTTTCAAGTTTATTAGTCTAGCCACTTAATCCTCCCAACTTCCATTATTAAGGAAATAGAGATGAAACTTAGGAACTTTTTATGGTTTGGGAAGGTGGAGACAAAAGTTCATTCTAAGGTAAATGGAATGACATTTGTAGAAAAAAAAAAGCGGGTTGTCTAAGTATTAAACACTTTTTAACTTGGGATAATGTGTTGATAGGGAAAAGAAATTAGTTTCTATTTAATGATAGGGAAGCTTTGTGGGTTAGGTGGGTTCACAAAATTATTCTGAAAGGGAAAAATTTCTAGAGTACCTCTCCTAAAAACTGTAGTTCGAGGAGTTGGAGGAAGATTTAGTATGTTAGGGACCACATTGGGAACCAATTCAGATTTAGAATAGGAAATGGAAACTCTAATTTCTTATGGCAGGATCCTTGGCATCCGAGAGGTATCTTGATGGCTCATTCTACTTCTAGGGTGATCAATGGGTCAGAGCTTCCTATGACCACAAGAGTGTCAGAAGTAATCAGGAATAATGAATGGTTCTAGCAGGAGATAATAGTTGGGACTATTAGTAACCTAGAACCTTTACATTACCATCCAGATTCTTCAAGAGAGGATAGTTTAGAATGGCTAGTTAGCCCTTCGAATAAGTATATAAATGCCTTTGCATACACCTTTATGAGACCTCCAAATCAAACAATTCCTTGGTATAAACTTGTATGGCATAAAAGGAATATTCCTAGGTGTTCTTTCATCCTATGGTTAACCTTCCTGAATAAATTGCAGACAAGGGACAACCTTCTTTACCTTCACACCCCAAATCGGTGCTCTTTATGTGTTTCGTACTAGGAGACTACTGATCATTTATTTTTTGAATTTCCTTTCTCTAAAATAGTTTTTTTAAACAGTCCAAACCATTTCTAAATACAACTACCTTACCTAAGAAATCTTCAATCCATTTTATTGTGGGTTAACCAGTCACCTACCATCAGAACCTGTGACATAAATACCTTCTTCATTATCCTTTCTGTTATTTTTATAACCTGTGGACTGAAAGAAACTTGCAAACCTTCAAAGATGAAGCCTTGGACGTAAGAAGTTTCAACATAAGGGTGATCATTCAAGTCATGGATCACGTCAGCTCAAACACTAAGAGAAGGTAAAATGTATATGTTTTATACTTCTAATGAAATGTCTGTAGGTTTAACTACAGGTCCAGGCTTAGGAAAAGAAAGGTCAATCCCAATACCTACTCGATTGCTGTAAAAGGAGAAACATAAAAGGAAGGGAAAGCCTCAGTCTCCACTAAAATTTGATTATGGAAACATGGAGACTAAAGTTACAAGGGGATCTCCTTCAAATAACAGTCGAAGACCCCCTAACCTATGGACATTGTATAGAAAAAAGGAAGTCCAGATCAATTTTCAATGGAAAGAGGTTTAGAGATTATCTTTCTCCTATCTTATCACTTCGAAATTCATCACTAAAAAGATTCTGCATTACAGTAGAAAGGTGAAGTATGATGTATTTTTCTTAGGTCAAGGAGTAGTAGGGAGGCTAGATTGGTTGATGTATTAAATGGGTTTGTTCATGAAAGTGAGTTACTGGCAAGATGGTCCTGATATGACCATCGTAGTGTAGTCATAGCTTGGCTTGATATGGTGGTTGCATGATGAAGGAAAACCTTTGTA
Source organism: Erythroxylum reticulatum (assembly GCA_025504915.1). Classification (NCBI taxonomy): domain Eukaryota; kingdom Viridiplantae; phylum Streptophyta; class Magnoliopsida; order Malpighiales; family Erythroxylaceae; genus Erythroxylum; species Erythroxylum reticulatum. The sequence goes on from JANSVA010178293.1 coordinate 19,204, forward strand.
GGGCTCCTCATGTTTTTTTTTTTGTGAGTTAGGCTTCTAGTTTGGATAAGAGATTGCAGCTTGGGCAATCTCTAATTGTACATAACTTCTTATTATTTATAAAAATTTTACTGATTTATCAAAAATAATTAATCGTTGTTTAGGTTAAGGGGTCTTTTGGATTTTTTTCAAAAAAGAAAATAAAATAAAACTAGATTAATAAAAGTGAATGAAGGAAAACATGTGAAAATGATAAAAGTGGGGAATTCGGTAGGGACCCGATTCTTTGGTTCAATGTCATCCTACACCCTAATTAAATATATTTCATTGATTTGTTGTTCTCAGACCTAACCTAGAAACTATTAATCATGGGTTAATAATTGACCTGAGTTTTTCCTTAAGTAGTGTTTAGTCAAGATACGATCATTAATTAAACCTAACTACCGAATAACCTAAGATATAATCTCTAGATTTAATTAGGTAGTAGCATTGTGAATCAAGAAAACCAATTAATCAAGGTAAAAACTATATACGATGCGTCATTTAACCTAGGTTATATTATCCCTAATGATTATAAATCATTAGTCGCTACACATGAATTTTAACATAATAATTATGAATTTATATTGAAATTCTAGCAATATAAATGTCACCTCCGAACCAATGTCGGGACATCTAGCCCTTCATAGTTCTCTGATAGTTGTGCATTAGTATTTGTTTTTCTAAGTATTTGGCATGTGTTTCTTGCATAATGGGTTAGTATTATTGTGATTTACGACTTGTTTTGTGTGTTTTTGTTTAATTTGATCTTCACAGTTGTTCTTTTATGTTTGATGTTTGTTTAAGGTAGGCATTGATCATTTTGGTGTAGGAATGGAGGCTGGACACCTTTGTGATTGAGCTAGGGACCAAGGGAAAAGAAGAGAAGTGGAGCTACTGAAGAACACGAACCCACGATCGTGGGAAAGGGCATGTTTCCTCAAAGAAAGTTTCTATCATTTTAACACATGATCATGGGGAGCACAAGGATAATCCTCACGATCGTGGGATGCTTAGCATGAAGAGACATGTGAGTTTCACTTATTTTTAGGGTTTTATGACTTGTCTTGATATATATATTGTAAAAAAATCCCTAGGATAGAGGTGTGTTATGGAACTTGTGTAACATCCCATGTTAGGGGTTAGAATATTGAGGAATTAGCAGTGTATTGTATGCTTTGCATATTTGAGTATTCACTTACAAGTGAATATGTATATTTGACGCACACAAATATTTATACATGCATACATTGACATTTTCGGGTATAATTGGTTTTAAAATTTCAATTAAGATGAGAATTGTGGTTTTTAGGTGTCGAAAATTTATTTGGAGATTATTAGTGATATTTCAGAATTATTGGGAGTTTTGGGAAATTTTTTTGAAAATTTTAGGGTATTATGGATTAAGAAAAATACTCAATTGACATGTAGCACCTTTATGTAGATGACAAATGGCCCATATACAATGGGGCCATATGTCAATGGGATGTTAAAGCACGTATCAAAAGTGTAAGGCAAAGTTGTTGAAGCTTTTTGTTGTTTCGTTTCGGATTGTCTGGTCTTTGCTAAAAGCTACTGAACCTTTATCACCGAAACACTAGTTTGGATTCTTATATCAGTATTGTACTTTACAACACAAATAATTTAGTCCAGCTTGTCATGCCCACATATGCCCTGGGAGGGTATGCAAGTGTCACACTCACAAATAGAACAAACAAACCAAAAGCAATCTAAAACTTCCTTAAAACCAAATAAGGAAATCATACATGATATTACATTGACTTTAATACAAACTTGTTTGAAATCCAAAATCAACTTGAAAAAAGTTATTACAACTTACAACAATTCAAATTTATACAACTGAGATACAAGACAAAATAAGAGCAAAATACATGTTTTATCAAAACAACAACTCAGACTCCATTGGCCATTGCGGTTGACTCATCCCAGTCTTTATATTTTCGCTCTGAACCTATACGGGGCAAATCCACCTTAATAAGCATATAACTTAGTAAGTAATAACTAATCTATACATAAACTGACAACTAATTATGTATAATCATGATATAATAGAAGCATTCATTAACAGTTTATCGGAATGAACAATTCAAACATATTATATTGCATCTCAGAACAAATTGTACAGAAAATAGATCTAAATATCAAAAAAGGGTATAAACCCTTCGGAATCATAACACAATTTCTTTATTTATGTCAGAATTAAACAAATATTAGAATACAAAATCATATCACTATTAAATCCAATTACAGAAGTGGGTAATGGGACTTAGACAAAGGGAAACCAAAGTCTCGACACCGAAGTGTCACAGAAGTAGCTGTAGACCTTCTAGGCATGAATAATTACCCACGACTAGGACTTGACATATTCAAAAACATAAAAGTATGAAATACAATTCATATATATCATTCATTGGTTTCATGCCAAATATTCAAACATATCAATCTGATAGCTTTACAATTTATTCAATGGATCAAAATCAATAGCAAACAAAACAGTTATACCAAAACTATCAAATATTACTTAATGAATTGCTTACAAAATTGACCATCTAAATTACTTACAAAATTTCTTACTAGATTACTTACTGGATTTCTTACGAATATTCATCAGGAATTACTTACAAAAGATCATACTAGATTACTTACAAAATCTCCCTTTTTACTTATTGTCATGAAGTCCTGGCAATATCTAGAATCGGTCGCTCTATGGGTTCCCCTAAAACATTTAATACAAACACATATCACTATTGTTCATAATCATGAATTCAATTGTGCACATTCATGTATACTGAATATGTATGATGCATGTCTATAACAAATTTCTGGGTTTTTTTTATCGTTAATCTTGTCACATTGTCTATCTTGTGAAACCATACTCAATTGCTCATCCAGACTTATCTTACAACCAACTTTCGGGTCCACTTTGCTCAACTATTCTCATAAGGAAGGTGAGGTAATTTGATAGCACTTCCTTTTATAAATTCTTCTCCCATAACTTGAGTTTCTAATGATACCATGTTCCCTCCATTTGGTTATATATATTGAAAGTTATACTTAAAAGATCGCAGACTATACTTATAGCTTGAATAGAATTCTTATCTCAAATTCCATTCAGATTATGAAATTATTAGAAGAAAAATTGGAATTCAATTTCTTCAGATAATTTGTACCCTTATGAATCTATGTTAATCCAAATCAATAATCATCTTATTCTGAGGTCTATAGATCAATATATAATCATAATACCGAAGTATGTTCAATAAAACCATCCCATACTCAGTACAGTCATATTTCCAATTTAAATTCTTCAATCAATCCATTTCAAAAGGTCCTAATTTTTGGTGGAGATGAAGATAATGTCTTTAGAATCCGTTGGTTCAATTCCCATGTCAATTGGACATCAGGAGAAGAAGTTGTAACAAAAAGTTCAAAGAATATTCAGAAAACAACTTACTTCCGGAAACATGGAAGTCGCGATTGTGCGCTTGCATGACTGCGACATTCCAGATGGACCAGCAATGTTGCAATCGTGATTCCATACAGCAAAGTTATGATCACGAGTAGTCGTGATTGCGACCTCCCTTCTTCTTCATTCACCTAACACTCTTCTTCTTTCCTTCTTTAATTTTCATTTTTTCCATAACTATCCACTTATATATCATCTCTACTCATTCACAAAACAACTAAAAAATCAGGTTTATATTCCAACATAAAAAAGGAGCCGATGCATGCACATGAAGAAAAAATATTTTCTTCTTGCTACAGGAGTGTCGTGGGTGTGACACTTCCAGTCACACCCGTGAACATCACCAACTTTGCATTTCTGCAGAATTTCTTTCCCTTTCATCTTCATCTAAAACCATTCCTAAGGCAAATTTTCTACATTTTCACACCCTTTGCAACTTATCTAACTCTAAAACAAATCAAAACTTCAAGAATCAAGATCAAACTTCAAAACTGAATGTATAGTCTAATCTTTGTCTCTCTACCGCTACGTTATTTCCATTAAAACCTATTTATCACAACCACTCAAATCATCTGAAACCTTTCTACTTCACTAATTTTCTATTTAAGATACATGCAATCAGTGTTACAACACATGCATAATATTATCAACTCATTCAAAATCTCTCTATTAACTGTTAAAGTTGTAACACTAACAACTTACAAATCAAAACATAACCCATAACTATACGGTTCTACTCCACATTTTCTGCTATGGTATACTTCACTAAGTTTCTTATTAAACTACATACAATCGGTATTGCACTTCCACTACTTGATAATATCAATTCAACTTTCTCATCACTGTTACCTAATCTAGTCAAATTATACAACTCATGCATGTACTCATTTCCAATGCTACAACAACATCAACTTTAGCTACAAAGTATATAGAAAACTGTAACACAACTTACTTGTTTCTTCAGCAAAAATCCCAACTACGATAGTGAAGAGCAAGGCTTCGGTGAGGACAAAGAAAAACTGAGAGAAAATAAAGAGCTACAACATTTTTGTCTTACAAACTTGTAATATTGTACTTTCTTAACTCATTGATACGTGGCCCCCATTGCATGTGGGCTATTTTTCATCCATACAAGCTACCACGTCTCCAATATGTTATGCCATTTGTCAACATCTAAGACTGCCACACATCACAATGCCATTTGCCTTTTTTTAATCTCAAATACTCCAAAATTTTCAAAAAATTTCCTAAATTATCCAAAAATTCTGAAATAATTCGAATAGTCTCGGAATAAATTTTCCATAATTTAATCGCATTTTTCAATCCATTTTACCCAAAAAAATATCATAAAAGCATGTACAATAATTTGTATGTGTCAAAAATACATATTCACTTATAAGTGAGTACTCAAATATGCAAAGCATACAATGCACTGCTAATTCCTCAATATTTTAAACCCCTAATACAGGGTGTTACACAGCTGTTAGATTGCTTCTATCTAGACTTGCTTTTCATCCATCACAGAAACCTCATTGCTGGAGATTTATTTCTGCTTCCACCGAAGGTTACTGTTAAAGTTTTTGTTAAAACAAGGTTAGTAAAGTTTTAACTTTCAAAGTTTTATGAATGATTTTGGTGATGTGTTAAAATTTGAAATTAATACATGCCTGAGTTGGATGGTGTTTTATGTACTAGAAATGATCACATGCATGAGTTATGTGTGATACTAATACTGTAAGAGTGATGAAAGATGAGTTGATAGTATTGTGCAGTGGAAGTGTAACATCGATTGCATGGGATTTGTTCATAAATTGTTTAAAGGATTTGGTGAGATCTTAATATGGAAAGGATTTAAATGAAGTGAAAGCATAGAGGAAAGTGAAAAAAAAAACGCATCATATTAAAGATAGGAATTTACAGTAGAGATAGAAACTTGAAAATGGTTCCACTTGCATGCATCAATTTTTAGTATTTGCTATAAACTTGATTTTGAGTTTTGTTGAGAACGAGTTCAGATGATTTAGAAGTGAAATAAATTGGTGAATGTAAGTGTATAAATATGGGAAAAGAATGAAAGAAGAAGGACAAAAATCTGGTTCCGGTTCGGCGAAGAAAGAGGATGTCGCAATCGTGCTTCTGCGTAATCACGACTTTGCTGAAGGGGTTAGCGAGTCGCGATCGTGCTTCTGCATGATTGTGACATTGCTGGTCTAGATGTCACGATCGTGCTTCTGCATGAATGCAAAATTGCTGGTCCAAATGGAATGTCGCGGTCGTGTAGGTGCATGATTGCAACTTCCATGTTTTTTGAAGAAGGTTGTTTTCTGAGCATCCTTTGATCTTTTTATTATAACTTCTTCTACAGACATCCAATTGACATGGGAATTGAAACAATAGACTCATAAGACATTAAGCTTCATTTTCACCAAAAATTAGGACCATATAAAATGTATTGATTAAATAATTTAAGATGAAATTGCGATTATACTGAAGTATGATAACTGGGATGATTTTACTGAACATACTTTGACATTTTACTTATATCTGGATCTGGAGATTTCCAAATGGAGTGATTATTGATTGCAATTAAACTACATCATAAGGATACAAATTTTTTGAAGAGATTGAATTCAAATTCTACCTCTACGAGTTTCAGAATCTGATTTGAAGTTCAGATAGGAATTTTGTTGAAGCTTAAGTACAGTCTGAGATCTTTTGAGCATAACTTTTAGTATATTGAACCAAATTGTATCATCTAGGAATTAGTGGAAACCTAAAACAAAGGGGAAATTTTTCTGGAGTTATGTAAATATAGTGCCCTAGAAAGCAAGTGTATTTACATGTAACTTAATTTTCTTCCAGTTACAATTTTGTAATGAAAATATTTATTATTAATGAAAGAAAAGAGTTCGGTTTTATATGTATGAGCATTATATAACTAGTCATAAGGTACCAAGATTCTTTTGTAAATAATATACATAAACTTGGAGATGTATAGGAAACATGTATATTATTAGAATCTAAATTAAGTGATTCACACTCGAATAATCAAGTTGGTCGCTTAATTATGGTTTAGACTATAGTGTTGCGATTTATCTCCATGTAAGTAAAGTAGTTTACTTCGAGGGAATAATGAGTTTCATATCATGATGGTAGTTGAATATTGATAATGGCACTATTAAACAAATATGGAATCAAGTATGTTTCAAGAATAAAGTAGGTCGTTCCTTTAGCCTTAAAACATACATTTTAGCATTTGATTATTATAGAGCATAATCTTGATGAGTGGTGAACTTATATGTGTTTCATTATAATTCTTGGTATGATTAGAATGGATTTTTACAAAGTATCAATCCAGTGCCTACATGTTGGAATTATTAATTGAAACATGTATCAGGGAACATTTATTCAAATAAAGAGTTTATTGTGATATCATCACTTCTAAATATTTTATGGAGATTGGTGATTAAATTGGCACCAGTAGTTTGATGGACTAGCTACCCATCAAGTCTTAATACTAAGATGAGATCTTATGTGTTAATCACCATATAGAATAAAATGGGAGATCGAGAAGGAAAAAACCATCATAAGGACAAAACGATAATTTTATCCTTTGTTATGTAGATGGTTATTATAAGGTTTATAATGGGATTTACAATTGGACATCTTATTTGAAAAATGTGTACTTATAATATTTAATAATTAAAGAGTTGAACTAATTGTCTTTAGTGGAATGACATTTAGCTAATAAGCTAGAATTAATTTTAATGAGATTACATTAATTCTGGGCTTATTGGAGCTTGAATTATATAAGTCTAATAAGATTCCCTACTTGGCTTCAAGGAAGGTTATCAAGTTAAGTAAGAAATAAAAATGGAGGTTTTAAAGCCCATGATTAAATATTGGGCTTGCACTAATTAATGGTTAATTAGAGACCCAAATGAACATTTATAAATGGGCTAGACTTTGGTTTAATTTAATTAATTAGATTAATTATATTAAAACAAAATTCTTAAAGAAAAGAAGTATATTTTCAGTTTTTAATGCCTGAATGTGCAGCTGCACATTTAGCATTGAATTGGTAAATAAAGATGGTTTTTATCATGATTTATCATCATTAAATGGAGTTATGATCTTACCATTAAATGGTTTAACGGTTATCTTTTAATGATAGCATGTAATGTAGTGTAACCTTTTTAGCATTCATTTGAATAAAGATGAAAGATGTGTATTGGATGGATCATCTTCCATCTTTCATCACTAAAAAAAACCGAAATTGACATGTCATATTAGGTGATTGATTTTTTTATTTAGCCATCTTAAAACAAATGGGAAGTGTCTCATTTAATGACTTCTTTATGTTTGATTAAAGAAAGGTATGATGCATTGGATGCTCTCCCTTTCTTTTTTTTTTTCATGCATAACCAAAATTAGGGTGTGTAAAAAAGGGTTCTTGCATTGTTTTGACCAACTCTCTCCTCTCACCTATCCATGGCTGAAACCTTGAATGAGAAGAGACTCATTGTTTCCTTCTTTCTTCTAAGAAAAATCTCCTCCAAACATTTCTTCTCCTTTCCCACCAAAGGATCTCGTTAACTAAGTTGTCTAAGAAGAACAAGTGGTAGATCAAATTCGTTGAGGATACAACAACAAGGAGAGGAAAAGATTGACAAAGGAAAGGATATAAAAGTAAGGCTAAAGCTAAGGTTGGATACAAGAAGAAGGAGAGGATAGCACAGCAAGGAATTAAAGTTGTAGCGAAGGAGTAGGTAATAATCTCTATCTTGTTTATGTTTATTATTATCCTTATACCATATCATGTATAAATTGCCATGATGATTTTGATATATTGCTTCCGCTGCAATTTAGATTTCTAAAAAGTTTGAAATCTACCGTTTCTCCAAATATGGCATGCTTTCTTTTTCCGATCCAGCAATTGATATCAGAGATCATTTTCTTATGCGTGATTTCGGTTCTTATATATGATGCATGGGTTGTCACTCATTTTTGTTTACTGCATATTTTTATGTGATAGAAATATATATGGCATATGATATACGATTTTGGTTGTCCATAGATTCTAAAGTTACCTTATAAGATTTCTTCATTTGGTTTGTAATAAGGAGGGTGGTCTATCATCACCATGTTTCCTCCTTGGTTTCATTTTTATGTTTTATTTGATTATACAATGCACAAAATCATGTAATGATGAAGATGAAGAAGCTATAGATTAAAGAAATGAAGAGATAAAGTTTCAGTTTTGGTTATGGTGTCTTAGCTATTTTTCAGTTTTTAGAAAATAAAAGTGCTAGAATTTTGTTCTAACAAATATTTGATTATATGAACTTTTTTGTAACAAAGTTTCAGTTTTTATAAGTGCTAGAATTTTTATGTCATATTCATAAGTTTCGGTTTTATAAAAATCAAAATTTTTTGTTGCAAAAGTAAAGTCATTACACAGTTTTTACCGAATGGGTCGGGTCATATGAGTGAAGAGTTTGAAGCAGAAGATCCAAGTCCAAGAAGAATATTTTGGGCCTAAAAGGCTTGTAATTATT
>JANSVA010179021.1:0-28229 GCA_025504915.1 Erythroxylum reticulatum
GTCGTATACATGATTTTGTGCTTAAATTAATCCTTGAGTGTGCACTTTTATTTTATGCAATTTGATACTAAAAATTGTCACAATTGGTATTAATTGCATTTCTTAAGTTTTTTAAGAACAATTGATACTGCGAATTGCTAATTTTTTATTGTAGGATCCTCAAGGAGAAGGGAGTCAACATGTCGAATTGAAGTCAACAGGAGATGATAACCTTCGAGAAAAGTTCGTCATAGCGAGACCATCTGTCACCACAACGAATAATGAGGAATCCAGACTGAGTTTTCAGGAAAAGTTTGCCGTAGTGAAGATTAATTCTTTCACCGTGGCGAAGGATCCAGAAACACGCAACGCCGCGACGAGCTTGCCTATCACCGCAGCGAAACATCAAAAACTCGAACATATTTGAAAAAATCTCTCACTGTTCCGACTCGACCCAAGACCTAACATTTAAAAATATACTAAATTAGGTTACAGGAGAGACTTTATCAACACTGTACAGAGGAGAGCCGATAGTTAAACACACTCACTCTTGACCTTCATCCATAACTTCTATCCGTTTTACATCTTCGACTTCATCATCTACTGCTGCTTCCATGGATGATATCGGTGTGCTTACAATCGTGAGGGTTCCTGGAGTGATACTTGGATGAGCACTATTTCTTCTTGAAGATGTAGCGATGACTTGAGTTCGATGGGCTTCAAAAGGGAGTAGTTTTACTTTGTCATATTTGACTACATTGTTATAAACATCTGAGTTAGGATTTATGCTTTGTAGTTATATTTTTCTTGATTAGAGTTTAATCAAGATTTGAACAATGTATTGTGTTATGGATTTGTTTATGTAGAACTTGGATGCTAAATATATGAAGTTTATATATGTCTTTTTGGTGATTGTGTTAATTCTCTTTTATCTGCCTAGTTGTATTTGATATTGAGATTATGCTTGATCCAAATTGATCACTTGCATTAACTTTCCAATTACACACGTTAAGATGCATTCAACAAGGTTTTAAGAAATGGAGCTCATTGATTAAAACCTTAACTCCATTTCTTATAACCTTGGACTTAAAGAGTTCTTCAAGGTTATCATTCGAAAACTTAGTGAATTTTGCTCCCAAAAGATTTGTTTTGAACCATGATAGCCAAAGCTCGTTTTCAAGAGGATTTTATCACATTTGATCATTGTTTGAGTTTTCACTTTTCATTTCCTAAAAATCCAAAAACAATACTTTTATACACTCTTCTTTCATTTGGTTCAATTTTCTTAGTTTAATCAAAACAATCCAAAACCCACTCTTAACTAATTTAGTTTGCATTCCATGATAATTAGGCTAGCCTAGATCATTTGCACTAGGTTCTGATTAAGTGAGACGACCCGGGGTTGCACTCTATATTGCAATCCTTGGAATAAAATTTTTAATTCGATTTCCAAGGGAGTGATCCAAAGACTCAACCTCACAGTCAATCAACCTTCTACAATGGAGTTATTCCACCCATAAGGGGCATCATAAATTCAGTTATCATTCACGAGGAAAATAGTTGAAGCGACACACGATTTAGTAGAAGAGATGTCATACAATAATTATCTTTAGACTTCGGAGCGAAGTAGACAATAGTTAACCTTCTAGGATCCAAAAGGAATGATTATTCCAGATTTAGTGACAACATTATAGGCTTAGATCGATAATGTAACGAAGCAACTAAACAACATGAAAGTCACATCTTCCTCTCCATTCAAAGCAATTTAGCATGGATGTGAATTATACGGATAAGAAAGCCATGTTACAGTTGATTGCTTCCTAGTGGAAAACAACAACGTGGAGTAATTCAACTTCAATAGAGCACAATTTGGTCGAGAAAGTAGTCCGCCTTATTTGACCACGTACAATCTGGGGTGACAAAACCACTCAAATTTTTTTTAGTCTAACAATGCAAGGACTCACATAAGAGATCAATACCTAGTAGGATTTCAGCAAGATGAGTCCAGTTTATGGGATTCTAAATTGGACAAGATCATGGAAAAGCTCATGAACACAGAAGAGGCTGAAAAGAGACTGGAAGGGTTGTTTAAGCAAGTAATGAAAGATAATGCCTTTTTTATTCACATCCTAGAGGTTTAAATGGGCCAGTTTTCCATTGAATTTTGTAAGAGAAGTGTAAGCTTTATAAGAAACTTGGAAGTAAATCCAATAGAGTAATGTACGACTATCACACTTAGGAGAAGGAAAGCGCTAGAAGAACTAGTGGAAAGACAAGATGAGACCACTATATAGAAGACCAAGAGAAGAAGAAAAAGGATGAATACAAGAATAAGGACCCTCCTTACATTCCTCCACCGCGTTATCCACCAAAAATACCATTGCCACAAATACTTCAGAAGAATGAATTGGATATACAATTTGCAAAGTTCACAGAAAAGTTGTATGAGAACTTATTAGAGAAATGAAATATGTATATGTTTTATTGTCTCATAAAATGTTTATATACATTTAATGTACATTCAAGAATTACAACTGAAAGAGGAATAGTATTGTTATTTGTTACAAATAAGTATTAGCCAGTTGTTTTGCATTTGTTGAAGCAGAAATGTCTAATAGTTAGAAATGGAAATGACTTGTGTGCCATTGATGTGTTCTTCATTTTACAACCCCACTCAAACTAAATCGAAGGCTTGAAACTACGTTTATTTTGGAGAGAAAGAGATTAAACCATATGGAAGTGAGTGGTTTTGTAAGGATGTCGGTGATATACTATGTGATACTCACATATCTGATCTCCAAACACCCAGCTTTGATCTTGTCCTTGATAAAATGTACATCCACCTCTATGTGTTTGGTCCATGAGTGAAAGATAAGATTTTGGATGGCAATCGAGCTTCGTTGTTGTCGCACCACAGAGTTCATTTGTGTGGAGGAAAGAACCTTAGCTCAAAGAGTAACGACATAAACCATAGTATTTTAGTGGATACTTATTCGAGAGGTCAATATTTGGCTTCGATGCTAGATTAAGCTACAGTGGGTTAATTTTTAGAGGTCCAGAAGATGAGGATACCCCAGAGGAAGACACAACCATCGATAGTAGATTTTCGATCGTCTAGAGAGTTGGCTTAGTTAGAATCACTGTGGGCATGAAGGACTAGAGTTGTAGACAATGGTAAAAAAAGTAAGCCCAAATTTGAAGTGCCTTTTAGGTAACGTAGAACATGTTTACAACCAAACAGTGTGTGTTTAGTGGATTTGCAAAAAAATCACTTAATTTGTTGATAGCAAAACTAATATCTAGTTTTGTGTTACACAGATACGGAAGTGCACCAACAATGCTCCAATATAGAGTTGGATGCTTAAATGATGTGCTGTCATGAGAGATAATTTTATTGCTGTGCTGATAGGAGATGAGCAAGGATTGTATGAGGACATATTTGCTTGGCAAAGACGATCATGGATATAATGACTTAATGAAAGATATAACCCAATTTTATTCCGGTAAGTCTCAAAACAATGAAAGTGATTTATGCTTCCAAGTGTTTCTAACGTAATCTGAGACTGTAATTGATTTATGATTGTATGGATTGCTTGAGATGAGTTTCTTATAATTAAGATGTCATCCATGTAGACTAGTAATATTGCAGTGACATCTTGCTTATGAAAGTAAAATAGAAAACTATCTGACCTTGAATTGATGAAGACCTAATAGAATAATGCATGTTTAAGTTTATGGGACCAATCCCTAGGAGCTTATTTTAAACCATAGAAAGCCTTAGTTAACTTATAAACATGATGAGCCTTTTTTGAGCTTTCAAATCCTTTTAGTTGAAGAATGTATACTATTTCCTATAGTTTATCATTAAAAAATGCATTGTTAATGTCAACTTGCTGTATATCCCAATGATGGGAAGCAGCAAGTGACATAACTTTAATTGTTGAGGCTTTAACAACTAGACTAAAGGTCTTCGAAAAATCAACACTAGGGGTTTGATTGAATCCTTTGGCAATAAAATGAGCTTTATATTTAAAAATGGTCCCATTAGCATTGTATTTAGTTTGGAACATCCATTTAGTACCAAGAATGTGCATAATGGGTTTATAGGGAACAAGTGTCCAAGTATTATTTTGTTGTAAAGCGAAGTTCAGCTTACATAGCTTGAAACCAATAGGGTCATTTAAGGATTCTAAAATGATTATAGGCTCAGTATGTGGGGTAAAGGGAATAGTGGTTGAATAGATTATAGGTTTAAAGATACCATTTTTGGAGCAAGTTTGCATAGGATGAGTGTTCTGTGGTAATGGTAAGATGGAATCATTGATTGTAATGTTAAATGTGATAGTATAGGCTAGTAAGCAAAGATTTGGGGAGCTTACCTGTCAATTAATAGTGGATTCTGGCAATTGGAAGTGCTCTGCTGTTGAGGAGTGACATGAGATTTCCTTTAGATAGAATGAGGCTGAAGATAGAGTGGATATAGGAAGACTTGGTGGAGCTATATTTTTATTTACGTATGAAGGAAACAGTTGAGGAAATGGAGACTCTTTTTCTTTGAATTCTACGTTGGGAGATATGAAAATTGTACCTCGATTCTTTAGGCATTTCTAGCCTTTGTGCATTGAATTATATTCAAGAAAACCACATTTTGTGGTGTGGTAATCAAATTTATGGTGAGATTGGTATCTAAGATAAAGAAAACAACTGCTGCTAAAGGTTTTGAGATAGAGATAATTCGGTGGTTTGTTGTAAAACTTCTAAAGTGGTGAGATGTTGTTGAGTCTTATAGATGTAAGATTATTAATGAGAAATGTAGCTATAGAAAAGGCTTTAAGCCAGTAGGTAAGAGGAATATGAGCATGGGATCAAAGAGTTAGGCCTGTTTTAGTGATATGTTTATGTTCTCTTTTGAAAATACCATTTTGTTGGTGAGTACAAGGATAACTCAAACATGGTTATATCCCATGTTATGTAAGGTAAGGAAATAGGGCTTTAAAATCCCCTCCTATGTTAATGTGAAAGGATTTGATTTTTTTGTTTAACTGAGGTTCAGTGTTGGTTTTGAATTTAATGAAACCAGATAGTGTCTCTAATTTTAGCTTTATGAGATAAAACCATGTAAACATAGTGCAAGCAGCAACAAAAATGATATAATATTTGTGTCCTTCTATTGAGAGATATGGAGAGGGTCCCTTAAATGTCATAATAAATGATATCTAATGGATTTTGGGCTATGATGTCATATGTTTGAAATGGTAACTTATGCATTTTTCCTTCTTTACATGCATCATTAAAGGATAAGTTGTTTAGGTTTATGTTGAACTTCATTGAACTCATAATTTGTTTAAATATTTTGTTGGAAGGATTTCCTAGTTTGGCATGCCAAGTATTTGCATTCTTTTGTGCTAAATTTTCCTCATAATGACTTTTGTTTGAAGAAAGAAAATCTATGCAGTGCGAAAACTAAAACCATTACAACTAGGAGCAGAATGTGATTGTTTGACTAGCTTGATTTGGTTTTGTGGCTTGGTGGCTTCAAGACTATATAGGCCATGTCGAAACACTCCTTTGAGTAGAACCTTCCCTGTTGCCTTGTCTTTGACAATTAACATCAGTAAACTTAACAGTAATCTTAATATTTTTGGTGAGTTTAGGTATGCTCAATAGGTTTTTTTGTTATGTTTGGAACATGTAGAATTTGTTTCAATACAAGAGGTGTGTGATTGCTATCTTGGAAGTGAATATGAGATGAACCCACAATACCAATAGAAAGAGAAGTACCATGTAATATCTTGTTTTCCAGGACATGCTTAGTGTTCAACCCTAGATCAAGCATCGCATATACATGCATAAAATTAACATTTATACACGAATTGATATTTGTACACATTATAAGTAAGTATATGCACTTATTTGACATGTCCCGAGGTATGAAAAATGTTAAGTCACTATGATGTGGATTGTGAATTGTTATGTTTTGAATTTTGGTTTGATTGGATTCCAACTAGTAAATTGGAATTAATTATTATTAATTGGGATATTGATGAATTAACATGTACAATTGTATTTTTTTAAATGCCAAGTTTAGGATAAATTGATGCATAAAAAAATTTGTTTAAATATTTCTATAATTGGGTGACATTTGGCATAGTTAATTAATTGACAAATGGACCAATTATTGTGTGACATGTGGACTAATTATAATGAGACATACGGACTGATTAATTGGTGACATATGAAAATTTAATGTGTGGATTAATGGTAGCATAGGAAATGGGCAAGTGGATTCCATGCCTTAGGACATATGTCTTTGAAAACTAGTGACACTTAGCATGTTAATGAAGCAAATTCCAGCAGCAACATTTTTGTTGTTTCTCTCACCTCTCCCCACCGAAATTGCTTCAAATTTTTCTCTGTATTCTAGTTTTTACTCTAGCTAAATTGGTACATGAAATTCCCACCTTAACCTCTCGTAAAACAACCAAGAAACCAGCTGTTTGTTGTCTTGTGTTTTTACCGAAACTAGCTCATCTTCACCATGAGTTTGTGATGAATTTTGCTTGCTTGGAGGGCTAGTATAATCTAGAGTTTTAAGCTAAATTGTTAGCCTAATAAGTAAGTAGCAATCTGATCTTTATGGCATGCTCAGTAGTATGTGATTCATGCTTGAATTGGAATGAAACACATGTAATGTTGGTGGTGATATGTGTTGGAAATATGTTAATTAAACTTGGAAGTTTTCTATTGCTCTTAGTGGATGAAAATTATGGAAATAAAGAGAAGAAAAGGAAACGAAGGTGATTGGGTAATAAAGAGAACAATTAACCTTTTTAGAAGTAAAACTATTAAATTCGATATATGATTATTCCCTATTTTATATAATTTGTTACTTAAAAGGGTATTATTGGACTTAGTTTTCTTGATTTGATTACTTTTTTCCTTTTGATTGTCTTGCAATATATAGCTTATTTATAAGATACTAAATTGAAACTGAGAGACACAAATGGAAGCAAGCCACTCATAATAGACTTAGGTTGAGTGTGAAAGGAAGAGCACATCAAGCTAATGACATTAAATAAGTGTTACTTGGGAGGTAACCCAAGAATTAGGAAAATTTTTGTTTGTTTTATTTTATTTTTTTGGTATTTTGTTATTTTCATTTTTGTTTTGTAGGGAAAGAATTGTTGGAATTTTATGACTGAAAGTATCTCCACAATTTGTCACCAACACTATCACCATGTCAATCTTCTGGTTTTGTGTTCTTAACATTTCCTTTTTTCTTGTCATTTTTCTTTTCTTTTCATTTTTCTCACATTGAGGACAATGTGTTGTCTAAATGTGGGGAGGATTTTGAATTGGCATATCATAAGTGTGAATTTTGCATATGATATTGTTAGTTTTTGATTAGGTCGATATGGTGTGAATATAGGATGCATATGTGTGAATTGTCTAAATGTGTCAATGGTAATAACTTGATGGAAGTAGTTTAGCTTTAAACATAGTCATTGAATTTGCACAGGCATATTGGCTTGTGCATTTTATGTTTTAAGTATCTTTAGTTAAATATGCACGTTAATTAGGATATGACGTCGGTTTGTTCATCTTAGGAAATTTTTTACACACATTTATAATTATAAATCAATTAAACATGTCTATATCATTAGTAGTCTTGAGGATGATTGACTAAAAGAAATAAGGTAGGCTATGTGAAATGAAAAAGAAGTGTATGTCTATTAAATGAATAACTATTTCGCTGACCCCTTTTAAAACAAAAATTAGGTTATGAATAGAGCTAGTAGCTAGTTGAGAATGTGATATAGCTGAGTAACTAGGGCCATTCATGACAAAATGTTTGTCTTCACATCAAAAGGCAAGAATGACATTCCAACCAAGCTAATTAGTAAAATGTAGTCTAGTTGAGCAATTGGGGGCCATTCATGACAAGGTGTTTGTCTTCACATCAAAAGACTAGGTTAACGTTAAAGAAAATAAAAAATGGTGTTTTGATAAATAAATCCTACTTATCTCTAAAAGTAGCAAAATTTTCATGAAGGGATACTTAATGATAATTGCAATTTTGGTTGATTACTAGTTATCAATGTATGTATATAAGTGTTTTAGGTGAATGAATATGATGTTAATATCTTGATTAGTATGTATATTCAATCCAAAGTGATTAACCGTAAATTGAATAGGTTTATATGTTGGAACAACTTGAATGATTCTAGTTTAAGGTTAAATTGGCATCGTCATGTTAGATGCCATTGTATCATTAGTTCATGTTATATGAATGTATGTGTTAATACGTGGTTTGTTTGAGTTCGTGTTTTGTTGTTATTTTGTTTGAGGACAAGCAAAATTTTAACTGTGGTAATATTGATAGGTGTAAATTATACTATGTTTTGATAGATGTTTAAGTGTGCTTTTGAGTATTTCTTAGATGATTATCATGTATATAGGCTTAGAATTATGTTATTATTGGTGTTTGTTTATATTCTAAGTGTTTGTATGGTTTTGAGCATGATTTGGATCTTAATTTTATTTTGAAAGAGATGTTTGATTTGTTGAGTGTATGGAAATAGAAAATAGAAGAAAATAGAAGAATTGGAATTATGAAAGCAGGCTACAATCATGAGTTACAGCGAACACAGACAGTTATTCTAGCAATTTCAACTTTTCCAGCACGGGACTCTTTTTGTAATTTTAATGTTTTGAGGTTATTTTGGAACCAAATTAAGCGGGTAAATCCTACAAAGAACCCTATAATCCTCAAGAACTCTTTAAGAATATAAAACTCTAAGAAAAGAGCAACCACCATCTTCCAAATTTAGAGTGCAAGAAGAACAAGAAATTTTAGATTTCAAGTTTGAGTTCAAATCAAGTTCTTTCTTTCTTTCCTTTATTCTTTTCTTTAAAATTGATGTGCAACTTAGATTTCAATATGTTATTCACGTTTAGGATTCTCTAATTTTCATATTTGGATTTGTTCTTGATTTATTTTGTGACTTCATTTTTGCCAATTTCAATTCAATTTTTCGGTGTTGTGATGTTTGGGTATGCTAATTCTTCAATAATAAAACGAGAGAGTGAGTTGCAAGTAGTCCGATTAGGTTGGGTAACAAGAATTAGTGACCTAATAAGTCTAAAAGAATATCAAATTGGTAATCATACGAAGAGAGATCTTGTGTTAAAACCCAATTATTCAGTAGATCACTTAAGAATTAGTTGAAAATGTTAGGTAGATTTTTTAAATCGAGAGGTTGCAAAATCTAGAATTTTGTAATCAATTAGGGATAAATGATTAGGTTTTGAGAGAAAGTAATGATAGGTGTAGATTGCATTGTACTTTTAGAGGTAATTTGATATGTGTTTAGTGGTTAAATTGATTTTTTAGTGTGTATTTAGCTTAAGATTTGTGTTAGTTCATAAACATTTGTGTTTTAAGTGTTCTTTGAGTGAGAACATGTTTTTGTTCTTCAATTATTTATATATGTGATGTCATGATGAGTTTGTCAGTATTTTAGGGCATTTGGTAGAGTTTTGAAGGAGAATCGGACCAAAACACATGGCCACGATCGTGGGAGACCTGCCACGATCATGACAGAAGCACTAACACTAGGCCACGATTGTGGCAAATATGCCACGATCGTGATAGAAGTTCAAGCATAAGGCTACAGTCGTAGGGAATCTGCCACGATCATAGTAGAGAGCAAGTAAATTGACCATGATCGTGCACCAAGGCCTACCTAGAGTCACTTTCGAATTTAAGTTTTCGAGGGATGGTTTAGACATTTCAAACCTTGTAAAGGCACTAGGGTTGCCTTAATTAGAAAAGAACATAAAAGGATAATGATGGAACCTTTGAATAGAACCTACATTCTGACTACATTTGGAAACCTAAGAGAGAGAGAGAGAAGAACAAGAGGGTTCCAACATCGAAGCTTCCTAAAAATTGGTGATATCCTAATGCCGTTGCTCTCCCAAATCATCCAACCTGAGTTTCATTTCCTCCCCATTTACCTTTATATTCATTTAATGTGTGAGATTGAGATGGGTTGTATGGATATGGGTTTTGAGTTATTCATGTTGTTCTAACTTTACCTTTGGGATTTTGCTTATCTTTAATGTCAATCTAGTTGATTTGTGTTTACTTGAGTTGGGTGTTGTGATTGATTGATGTATTTGTATATTTTGGTAATAACCGAGAGGGTGAATCGGATAAAATTGATTAGATTGGATTAATGAGAGTTAAGAGATGTAATTGACCACTTAATCAATCTAATCGGTAAACTTATATAGAGAGATCCCAGACCTAATTGTTTATTAAAGAGCTTTAGAACTAACTAGAATTGTGGGTAATTTGTGAATTGAGAGATTGCAAGTCTATAATTCGATTAGTGTTTACAATGTAGGGAATAGTCATAACTTGAGAGAGAGCAATCAACTCTAAGATCGTCTAGAACCAACATTCGATAAACAAATAGAAGGCTCGATTAACACTGATGATAGGTAAAATCCCCTCTCCCATAACTTGATTAATTCTCTTTACGGATTTTCATTATTAGATTTTTCGATTGTTGCTAGTTTGTTTAATTTAGTTTACTTTTCAGTTTATTATTCAAATTTAAGTCTTAAACAAAGCACAAAATGAATTAAGTGGTGCCTAAGCACAATCTCTATAGGATGATATCTTCTTTTTACTATTAGTAACAACCCGTATACTTGTAGTTTTTAGCATAAAACAAGCAATTGGATATAGAATCCAATAAGTTTTTAGCACCATTACCAAGGATTGTTTTGTTTAGCATCTTATTTAGTTTAGGTGACTTTGATTTAAGAGTATTTGATACTTTTCCTTGAGTTTTTACAAGTGTATGAACACAAAGAACATGATAAGATCCAACGAGCTTAGCGAGGAAGAGCATTTAGATATTACAAGGAACAAAAGAGAGCTAAGAAGAGCTAGACACTAAGAAAAAATATAAAGGAATATGGAAGAAGAAGGAGAGCAAGGAGGAGTTAAGAGGACATTGATGGATTTTATGAGGCCACGTTTCAATCCTCAAGGAGTTGCAAGGCTAGCAATTAAGCTAATAATTTCAAGATCAACCCAGCAATCCTTAACATACTTCAAAGCAATATACAGTTTTATAGGCTGTCCAATAAAGATCCTAACACCCATCTTTCAAATTTCTTAGAGATTTGTGATACCTTCAGGTTTAATAGGATGTTGGATGATGTCGTGAGGTTGAGATTGTTTACTTTTACTTTTAAGGATAGGGCAAAGGCATGGTACAATTCACTCATTGCAAGCCAAATCACTACTTGGGAGCAGCTAGCCCAAGCTTTCTTGGCTAAGTACTTTCCTTTAACTAAGACAACAAAAATCATCAAGGAGATCACCAACTTTCAATAAAGTGATGGGGAGTCATTGTATGAAGCTTAGGAGAGATTCAAGGAATTACAAAGGAGTTGCCACACCATAACCTTCCAAGGGAGTTTCTTTTGAAGATGTTCTACAATAGTGTGACTCAGATCATAAGAGGAACAATTAGATGCAGTTGTAAGAGGGTCTTTGATGAGGAAAACTATTGATGTAGATCATGATCTTTTGGAAGAGATGGCGAGTAACAACTGTATATGGTCAAATGAAAGGAATAGACAAAGGCCCAAGGAGCAAAAAGGGACTGATTCCACTTGACTTAGTGTTATTTCCCTTACATTTGAATCTTTGTGATGAATATGTTGCCATGACATTCTGTCATTTTAGTTGGAATGAGATTAAATGCATGTGTGAACTTGAATCAGGCTACTTGAGTGGAGATTGGATCATGTGGAGTGATGAAAGTAGTTGGTTGTATAAGCTTACTTAAAACTTGACACTTGAATAATAAGGTAATATATAGAAGCAAAATGGATTTTCATTTGAGCCTCTATGAGGAATTGAGCCTTTATGACTCCATTCTATAGTCATTTCATTTCCTTGTTTGGGTGATGCTTCCTTAGGGAATTAAGTTTAAAACTTGCTTTGAATCAATTTAAATCTAGTAGATACATGCTGGATGGAAATGATTAAGGCCTTCTTGTTTTAACCTTTGGTTTAGTTGACCTACCATTTTATTGTCCCTTGCTAGCTCCATTGAGCCTTTAACTTTTTTTCTTGAAATAACCCAATTTTAAAACCCATAAACCCCATTAGCTTACCCAATCATAAGTTAATAGAGTGCTAAGTGATACTTAATTGTGGGATCACAAGTTACGTGCACATTGCATATAGTTGTTGCTTTTTGTTCATTGTTTTTCATGAAAAAACAGAAAAGAACAAGGAACAAAGAACAAAGAAAAAAGCATGAAATCAAATAAAAGAGAAAAGAAAAGAAAAGAAAAGAAAAAGGAATAACATGTAGTAGCTATAATAACTACGAAGAAGTAGTCTTATCTATTTGCATATCTTAGAAGTTTATCTTTACAATCCTTTGGTACATTTAGTAGTTTATATATGGTTGTAACAAACCCACAAAACCTATTTAACCCACCTTAACCCTAGCCACAATACAACCTGAAACAAATCCTTTTTGATCTATCCTAATATGTA
The DNA here is from genome assembly GCA_025504915.1 of Erythroxylum reticulatum. Taxonomy (NCBI): domain Eukaryota; kingdom Viridiplantae; phylum Streptophyta; class Magnoliopsida; order Malpighiales; family Erythroxylaceae; genus Erythroxylum; species Erythroxylum reticulatum. The sequence continues at coordinate 12,575 of JANSVA010179021.1, forward strand.
ATCAATGTGGAGAAGAATTGTTGTATTAGCAAGCCTATGATAGTGTAGTTTCCTATAGGAATTTTGAGTGAAACACTAACCATCAAACATTTGAAAGAAATGAGTGAAATCTGTAAGGAAGGTCCATTTTGAATTTATACTTATCTTTGAGTGATGGTTTCATGGTTGAGTTTGCTTATGTGCACCAATGAAAATTAGTCATGATATGTGTAGTAGCTTGACACTTGAGTTGACCAAAGATTGAGGGATTGCTATTGGAGTTATGTAATTATAGTGCCCTGGAAAGTAAGTGTATTTACATGTAACTTAATTTTCTTCAGTTATAGTTTTGTGATCAAAATATTTATTATTAATAAAACAAATGAGTTTGGTTTTGATGAGCAATATATATCTAGTCATAAGGTACAAAGATTCTTTTGTAAGTAATATACATATATATAAAGATGTATAGGAAACATGTATATTATAAGAATATAAAATAATGGATTCATAGTTGAATAATCAAGTTGGCCGCTTGATTATAGTTTAGACTGTAGTGTTGCGATTTATTTCCATGCAAGTAAAGGAGTTTACTTCAAGAGAATGATGAGTTTCATATTGTGATAGTAGTCGACTATCGATAATGGCACTATTAAATGAATATGGAATCAAGTATGTTTTTAAGAATAAAGTAGGCCATTACTTTAGTCTTAAAACATGTAGTTTAGCATTGCTTATTATGGACCATAATCTTGATGAGTGGTAAACTCATATGTGTTTCATTATAATTCTTGATATGATTGGAATGGATTTTTACAGAGTATTAATCTAGTGTCTGCATGTTGGAATTATTAATTGAAACATGTATTAAGGAACATTCACTTAAATAAAAAGTTTATAGTGATATCATCACTTTTAGATGTTTTATGGAGATTGGTGATTAAGCTGGCCCTAGGAGTTTGATGGACTAGCTACCCACCAAGTCTTAACACAAAAATAAGATCATGTGTGTTAATCACCATATAGAGTAAAATGGGAGATCTAGAAGGAAAAAGCAACATAAAGGCAAAACGATAATTTTACCCTTTATTGTGCGGATGACTATAATAAGGTTCATAATAGGGTTTACAATTGGACATATTATTTGGAATATGTGTTCTCATAATATTTAGTAATTTAAGAGTTTAACTAATTGTCTTTAGTGGAATAACATTTAGTTAATAAGCCAGAATTAATTCCAATGAGATTAAATTAATTCTTGGTTTATTGGAGCTTAAATTATCTAAGTCTAGTAAGATTCCCCACTTGGTTTCAAGGAAGGTTATCAAGAAAAGTAAGAAAAATAAATGTAGGTTTTAAAGCCTAAGATTGAATGTTCTTGCACTAATTAATGTTTAATTGCACTAATTAATGTTTAATTAGAAGTCGAAATGAAAATTTAGAAATAGTCTAAACTTTGGTTTAATTTAATTAATTACATTAATTATATTAAAATAAAATTCTTAAAGAAATGAAAGCAAATTTTGGTTTTTAATGGATAAATGTACGGCTGCACATTTAGCATTGAATATCTAAATAAAGATGGTATTTCTCATGCATTATCATCATTAAATGGAATAATGATCTTACCATTAAATGGTTTAATGGTTATCTTTCAATGATGGAACGTAATGTAACCATTTTAGTATTCATTTGACTAAAGATGAAAAAGGTGTATTTGATGGATGATCTTCCTTATTTCATCAATAAAACCAAAATCGACAAGTCATTTTAGGTTATTGGTCTTTTCATATAGCCATCTTAAAAAAAAATAGAAGAGTCTCATTTAATGGCTTCTTTATGTTTGATTAAAGAAAGGTGTGATGCACTAGATGCTCTTCCTCTTCTTTCTTTTCAGGCATAACCGAAATTGAGAAGGTGTAAGAGAGGTGTTCTTGCATTTTTGGACTTTCTCTCCTTTCATGCATGTGTTAGCTGAAATTTGCATAAGAAGTGTTTCATCTTTGGTTTCTTTCTTCTAAAAAAAATATCCTCCAATGTTTTCTTCTCCTTTTCCACCAAAGGATCTTGTTAACCAAGTTGTCCAAGAAGAAAAAGTAGTAGATCGGATTGATTGAGGATAAAATATCTAGAAGAAGAAACAATAACAAGAAGAAGAGGATACATCACCTTGGAAAGGATATACTGTCAAGGAGTTAAAGCTATAGCGAAGGAGTCAGTAATGTTTCTACCATCTTGTTCTTATGTTAAGTATTATCCTTATATTGTATCATATATGGATTGACATGTTGATTTGGTTATCTTACTCCGATGTGTTATGATTTTTAAAAAAGTTTTGAAATTTACTGTTTAACCAAATCTTGCATGTTTTCTTTTCTGATCTAGCAATTGGTATCAGAGTCATTTTTATTATGCATGATTTCAGTTCTTATATGTATGATGCATGGGTTGGCAATTATTTTTTTTATGTTGCATATTTTTATGTTGTAGAAACATATATGGTGTATGATTTGTTCTTTTGGTTGTCCATAGAATTTTTATTTACCATGTAAGTTTTCGTTATTTGGTTTATAACAAGGAGGGTGGTCTATTATCACCGTGTTTCATCATTGGCTTCATTTTTCTATTTTCTTTGATTTTGTAATGTACAAATTGATGTAATGATGAAGATGAAGCAACTATGGATTGAAGAAATGAATCAAGTTTTCGTTTTTATGTCAAAATAAGTGTTGTATTTTTGTTTCAATGAATAAAATTTTGGTTTCGATAAAAAAATAATGTTGGTTTTATGTTTTAATGGAACAAGTTTCGGTTTTAATAAAAACAAGTGTTGGAATTTTTTTTATGACAAAGATTAAGTTTTATGAAAATCTAGTGTTGGAATTTTTTTTATGACAAAGATTCAGTTTTATGAAAATCTAGCGTTGGATTTTTTGTTTTCAAAGTAACATAAATAGGTATCATAAAATGCCATTACATTTTTTTTACCGAATGGGCTGGGTCATGTGAGTGAAGAGTTTAAAACAAAAGATCCAAGTCCAAGAAGAATATTTTGGACGAAAAAGGCTTGTAATTATTTTTGTGTTCTAGGATGGACAATGAAAAGTGGCTTAATTAGTTCATGTGATGAATGGATAAATGAATGCAAATAATATGTGATATTATGTGATTGCATGTCATTTAGAAAATTGCCAACCCTAGGCTTTACCATGCATTCATTATGTATGAGATATAATGAAACAATATAGAATAGATAATAAACAGCATCTAGAGAAGATGGTATCTATTAAAACTTAAAGCCCTAAATGATTGAGTAAGAGAGGATGCACATATGAGAGTCAAGGGTCTCCAAATGATGGCTCATTTGCATGTGGTGAATTGTTACTCCCCACTGAAGGGCATGAATCCTAGATCTTGCATATATTGGGTCTCCTTAAGGATAAGTCCACTCATTGGTCGCAAATGTGACCTCCCACCTAGGCATGGTTTGCAAGTACCTTTCTTGAATGAATCAAATGATTAAACACTCAACATTTTTTATCAATAAACTACCCATCGTAGCTCTGTTGGTGAAAGTATGAACCAAATTATGATGCTTCTCAAAAAGGTTGGGCATGAAAATGCTTAGTAGTTTTTTGAGTGGGAGTATCCCAGTTTTTCTTTTAATGGATAAGATGGCCCACCGTCACTTAGTCTTTTATAAATAAGAAAAATAATTGTCGTATAAATTTTTAAATTTTTAAGTTTTGATAAATCTATCATGATGCATACATGCATCATGATTTTATACAAAGTTCCAATATTATTGGCTACTATGCACATGTTTTAATAATTTATATTTTCAGACATATTCAACCACAAAATGAATCCACTAACTTTGCTCTTGACAATAACAAATTGGAAAATGGAGAGAATTTAATGAATTGAGACTTAACCTTGACATTATTCTTCAGTATGAATGTATTTCTTAGGTATTAACTGAAAATGAGCCTGCACCTCCGGCTGGAGATTCAACTCCTGAGCTAGTCCAACAATATGAGTGTTGGCAGAATGCTAGCAAGCCTACAAAGTGATATATTCTATAAAGTGTTAATTGATTGCAGGAAAACTGCTAGTGGAATGGTTCATTCACCTACATAAGATGTTTGGTGTAAGGACTAGGTCTACAAGAGTGAAAGCTATCCAAACCTTTCATAATCTCAGACAACAACCTGGTGAATTAGTGAGCGATTACATGCTTAAAGTAATCTCTGCGATTACTGGGGTTGAGATGCTTTGGGCAGATATGGATGCAGATATGAAGATGATTATGATCATTAATGGCTTAAACTCTTCTTTTCAACAGTTTAAGTTAGACTATGAGTTCAACAGTAAGGATTACACCTTGAATGAGTTGATGAATACCCTTCAGAGTATGGAAGAGATATTGAACATCAAAGCTCGTGGGCCAGAAACTAATGTAGTAACTTCTTATAGGCCCAAGGATAAGGACAAGCAAAAGAAGAAGGGTTCAATGAAAAAGAAAACCCAAACAGGGGTCAAGGCCCAACCTATGAAAAAGAAGGCCAAAGAAAACATCAAGGGAAAGTGCTTCCACTGTGATGAGATGGGCCACTGGAAAAGAAACTGTCCAGTCTACCTGAAGTTCCTAAAAAACAAACAAGGTATGGGTTTCTTAAGTTTGTTAGAAACTAGGAATGTGGTAGATTTATCTAATTCTTGGATATTAGATTCAGGAGTCACTAACCATGTTTGCAATTCTTTGTAGGGGTTCCAGCAAAAGAAAACAGTACTTAAAGGCCAGTTTCAAATCAAGATAGCAGATAGATCCTATGTTTCAGCGGAATCAGTGGGAGTAGTTATCTTGGACTTTCCTAGTGGTCATAGGTTATATTTAGAGGATGTTTATTACATGCCGATGATTGTAACGAACATGATTTTTTTTTTGGTCTAATAAAATCTGGTTATTCCTTACATTTTGAAAATGTTGTTACAATATATGAGAATAAGGATTTTATTTGTGATGCGATAATTAAACAGGGATTGTTCTTTATAGAACCTATGATTGGCTCACTAAATACAACAGAATTGATAAAACCAAGACATTCCAATGTCTCTAGCTTTAATTCAAAATATCTATGGCACTTAAGAATGGGTCATATCAATCAAAAAATGCTTGACAGGTTACTAAAGGATGGGATCCTTACGGGCTTGGATAATGATCCGCTACCCACCTGTGAATGTTATATTGAAAGGAAAATGACCAAGGCCTTATTTCCTTCCAAAACAAACATATCTGAATCCACATTAGACCTGGTATATACTGATGTATGTGGGCCCATGAACCCACATTAGACCTGGTACATATCTGAATCTACATTAGACTTGGTACGTATTTGAATCCACAAAGATAAACATCATGCATTTTTGAAATGTTGTTGGAGCATTACATAACCTGAAAGGCATTCGTCTATAAGCAAATATCTATAAGGATATGTAAAAGTGGTCTTTTTCTGGACCTCTTATAGGTAAAATTTTGGTTATATCCCAAATATCTATCCAGGAAATAGTAGAATGAATGGACAGCCACCCTTTCTATCATCTGAAATGCAATGGAAGAAGAAAGTTATCATTTTTAATCACTTTGTTTAGTTTACGATAGTCAAACTATTCTCGTGCAAATCAGCTCTCCACTTTCACTATTCATTATAGTCATTCCACCTTTCTTCAAAATTTGACAACGCGTGTCAACTGCACTGTAAAATTTACCTAACTCTACACACTCAAAATTTGTAGTTGTGGTGAGTTAGGATTGTATCCACATGGAATGTTCGATTAATTCTCGTAAACAAAATAATTAATGCAAAGGAAATAAAATGAGGTTTTGAGATAATGCAATTAAGAAAACAAAATAAAAATTAAACTAATGCAAGCAATTTATCGAAAATAGTCAAAAGAGAAAAAAGTGTTAAATATGTCTAAAACCCAGTTCTCAGATCAATTTCGGCCTACACACAGTTAAACACATTTCATTGTTATAACGCTTTTATATCTCTCCTAGGAACATTAATAATGGACTAATAACACATTCTGATAACGTTTTTCCGTAGGCTGTGATTAATTTAGAGGAGCTCGTTAATCAAACCTAACTATCAAGTAACCTAGAACACACTCTCTAGATTTAATTGGTTTGTCGCATTACGAAGTGGAAAATGGATCAATGTAGGAAGTAACTTTATAAGCTCAAGTTATCTTTCCTAAGTTACGTTATTCCTAATGATTTAAAGTCATTAATGGCTACTAACGAACATCAAACAAAACAATTATGGATTATATTCAAGATTCTAGCAATGGGTTTGTAATAAAATAATCTAATGAATGCATTAAGATCATCTTTATAATAACCAAATCATTCAACATAGAACAACAATAACAATCCTTAAAGAGAGATTCAATATTAAACAAAGAGAAAATATTCTTAACTGTGACTGGGATATCAATTTCACCTTCGAACCAGTGTCGGAAAGCCTAGCACTCCATCTTATCCCTTAAACTCCAAGAAGTAGCTCTCTCTGTCACCTTTATCATCCTGAAATCTCCAAAAATGAAGAATAAATGCAGAACGAACTGTTCGCACCATTAATATAATGTATTAATATCAAAAACTAGGTTTTCGGGTGATCAAACAAGAAGTCAAACTTGTGACTTGTAATGCCACAACCATTATTAGCTCTATAGGAGGCTATGAGCCATAGGCAAGGTGAAGCCTGTTGGATCGAAAAAAGAAAGCATGTCATATTTGGAGAAACTGTAGATTTCAAAAACTTTTGGAAATCTAAATCACAGCGGAAGTAATAAATCCAAATCATCAAGCCAATCTATACATGATACGGTATAAGGATAATAATAATCACAAACAAGATAGAGATTATTACTGACTCCTTCGCTACAGCTTTAATTTCTCGCTGTGCTATCCTCTCCTTCTTCTTGCTTTTGAATCCTTTCCTTTGTCAATCTATCATCTCCTGGTTGTTGTATCCTCAACTAATTTAATCTACCACTTGTTCTTATTAGACAACTTGGTTAACAAGATACTTGGTTGGGAAAGAAGAAGAAATGTTTGGAGGAGATTTTTCTTAGAAGAAAGAAGGAAACAATAAGACACTTCTCATTGTATGTTTTAGCCATGCATAGGTAAGAGGAGAGAGTTGGTCAAAACAATGCAAGAACCACAATTTTGGTTATGCATGAAAAGAAATAAAGAGAGAGCATCCAATGCATTATACCCTTCTTTAATCAAACATAAAGAAGCCATTAAATGAGACACTTCTCATTTGTTTTAAGATGGCTATATGAAAAAAACAATAACCTAATATGGGACTTATCAATTTCAGTTTTTGATGATGAAAGAAGGAAGATAGTCCATCTAATGTACCTCTTTCTTCTTTAATCTAATAAATGCTAATAGGTTACATGCTATCATGAGGATAAAGCATGATAAATACCATCTTTATTTAGCAATTCAATGCTAAATGTGCAGCTGCACATGTAGTTGTTAAAAAACCATAATTCCCTTCATTTGTTTAAGAATTTTGTTTTAATATAATTAATCTAATTAATTAAATTAAACCAAAGTCTAACCAATTTCTAAATGCTCATTTGGGCTTCTAGTTAAACATTAATTAGTACAAGCCCAATGATTCAATTATGGGCTTAAAAACCTCCATTTATTTTTCTTGCTTTACTCTATAACCTTCCTTGAAGCCAAATGGGGAATCTAATTGGACTTAGATAATTCAAGCTCCAATAAGCCTAGAATTAATTTAATCTCATTAGAATTAATTCTAGGTTATTAACTTAATTTCATTCCACCAAAGACAATTAGTTGAACTCTTGAATTACTAAATATTATGAGAATCCATATTTTATATCCAATTGCAAACCTTATTTTGAACCTTATCATAGCCATCTGCATAACAAAGGGTAAAATTACCGTTTTGCTTTTATGTTTGTTTTTCCTTCTAGATCTCCAGTTTTATTTTATATGATGATTGTCACATAAGATCTCATATTGGTATTAAGATTTAATGGGTAGCTACTTCATCAAACTACTAGCGCCAGTTTAATCACCAATGTCCTTAAAACATCTAAAAGTGATGATATCACTATAAACTCTTTATTTGAGTGAATATTCCCTGATACATATTTCAATTAATAATTCCAACATGAAGATACTGGATTAATACTCTACAAAAATCCATTCTGATCATATCAGGAATTGTAATAAGTTCACTACTCATCAAGATTGTGGTCCATAAAAACGAATGCTTAAGTTGTATGTTTTAAGATTGAAGTAACGACCCACTTTATTCTTTAAAACATACTTGATTGTAAATTTATTTAATAGTGTCATTATCGATAGTCAACTACTATCATGATATGAAACTCATCATTCCCTCAAAGTAAACTCCTTTGATTACATAGAGATAAATCATAACACTATAGTCTAAACCATAATTAGGTGACTAACTTGATTATTCAACCGTGAATCAATTAATTTAGATTCTAATAATATACATGTTTCCTATACATCTCCGTGTATGTCTACATTATTTACAAAAGAATCTTGGTACCTTATGACTAGTTGTATAATGCTTATACATACAAAACCAAACTCTTTTGTTTCATTAATAATAAATATTTTCATTACAAAACTATAATTGGAAGAAAATTAAGTTACATGTAAATACACTTGCTTTCCAGGGTACTTTATTTACATAACTCCAACAAAGCCATCACTAAAAGTCACATGCATAATCATAAATCAAAGGACTTTTCTAAGGTTGTATTGTGGGCAAGGGCAAGAAATATATTTAGGTAATGTAGCATAAAAGCCATCAAGCTAATGAAGCAAAAGTAGCAATGAATGAAACATCAAGTGCACATGATAACAATCATTCAAAATTATGTACCATTAGCTATAATGAATGCAACAACTAAGTCTCATAACTCAAATTCAAGCACTTATACCATAAACCATAGGAAGTGCAACCAATTAAAAAGAATTGCGCATAAAAAATCATTGATAAGAATACATTGAAACTATAAGGAGTGATCTTTCCAAAACAACATCTACCATATATGTAACATACCCAATTCACCCTCACTCATTCAATACAACTTTAGGAGGAGAAACCAATAATTAGCAATTTTTCAAAACAAATGTATTTCCAACTTGACACTTTAATTTAATCATTATTTTGTCTTTCCTTTTCTTTTATTCTTCTCTTTTTGTTTTTCTCTTTTTATAGTAAAATTGAAAGAAGCTATATGAACATGGGAATTTCATTAATAAGATATAAAATGCAATCCCAACAATTATAACTATCCCACACATATGCGTACCCCCACACATATACTTTTGTACATCAACAGTTATCAAAAATTAACAAATGCTCCACTAGTTTTAAGCCTTAGGTAGGACATTTGATTTACTTTAAAGCAAGTAAGAAGGTTAGCATAAAAAGAAAGGCAATTAAAGCTTAACAAAGGAATATTCATATCAATAAATAGGCTATTTGGCTAATATAGCTTGTAAAAACAAATAATGCCTATATGATTTTCATGTCAATGCATGTGATAAAAATGTTTTCTTAAATAGAAAATCAAAGCAAAGTCAGAACGTACAGGCCATGAATGTCACATATAAACAAAAGAAAATGAGATTGATATCGATGTGTCAGTCTATAAGGCTTAAAATCTCACTAGCTTTTATCTACCACTAGTTACTACTATTCTAAAGATAATGCATATTGACCAATCACTAGAGAAAAATAAATATTAAAGTTTCCATAGATTTTTCTAGTCAATTTACACTCTAATTATGACTATATAGCCTTAAAAACAAAAGAAAAAGAGAAAAAGTTTGATTTTGAAAATGCCTAAGAAGCCATATAAGCAATCATTAGACTTAAAAATGTGTACAAAAATTAAGATCCCTACCCCCACATTTAAAACATACATTGTTCCCAATGTAATATCAAATACAAGAAATGGAGTAGTTAACAAAAATAGTAAATGTGAAAATGAAGTAAAAAGAAATCAACTTCCTTTGGGTTGCCTCCCAAGTAGCTCCTTTGTTTATCGTTGTTGAATCGATTCCATATTGCTCTCATCAAGTGACGTCATTCACATCTTAAATCATCAACACTTTCGTGAAGCATTCATAATATGGTTTTAGGATATGACCATTCACATTGAATTTCTTGTTTGTTTTTGGACTCCATATTTCTACTGCATTAAAAGGAAAAACATGAGTAATATTGATTGAGCCCAAGTTTATCGTATAAATTCGTGAAACTTTCATACTTTTTAATATAATTTTTTACTCTTAATTCTTGATTTGTATTTAAATTAGTCCTTAAGTGTGTGTTTCTATTTTATGCAATTTAATAGTAAAAATTGTTACAAATTGACATTAGTGCTTTATAAATTTTCTAAGGACAATTGATACTGCAAATTGCTATTTTTGATTGTAGGAGCCTCTCAAAGGAAAAGGAGTCAATTGGCTAAGATGGAGTCACCACAAGGACATGAGCTTCAGAACGCTTGCATGGCGCAACATGGAGGAACAGCTCGCCGTGGCGAAGGATCCAGCAAGCGCACGCCACAATCCAACATTCTTGGCGCCTCGGTGAACTGTCGAAAACTCGGACCAAATTGGAAACGTCTCTCACTATTCCGACCCGACCCGTGACCTAACATTGAAATTCATGCCAAATTAGGTCATGAGGGACAAATAGCTACAAACGGGGAGAGAGTCGTCATCCACAGAATTTCATTCCACTCACTCTTGATTTTCATCCACCAACTCCGACTACCTTCACCGTCATCTTCACCATCTGTCGCTGCTGCTACCATGGGTGACATCGGAGCTCTTGCGGTTGTGAGGATTTCCAACGTTATGCTTGGCTAGAACACCGATTTCCTCTTGAAGATGTAGCGATGGCTTGAGTTCGATGTGCTTTAAAAGGGAGTTATTTTACATTGTCCAGTTTAACTGCATAGTTATAAACTTCTGAGTTAGGGTTTATGTCCATGTAGTTAGATTAGCTTGATTAGAGTTTAATCAAGTGTTAAACAATGCTTGTGTTGTGGATTTGCTTATGTAGAACTTTGATGCTTAATATATGAAGTTTCATATATGTCTTTGTGGTGATCGTGTTACTCTCTCTTATCTACCTAGTTGTGTTTGATATTGAGATTAAGCTTGATCTACATTGAACACTTGCATTAGCTCATCCATTAATACACACTAAGATGCATTTAACAAAGTTTTAAGAAATGAAGTTCATTGATTAAGACCTTGTACTTAAAGAGTTCTTTAATGTTTATCATTCGAAAACCTAGTGAAATTCTCTCCCAAAGATTTATTTTTAATCATGATAGCCAAAGCTCATTTTCAAGAGGATGTTACCATATTTGATCATTGTTTGAGTTTTTCACTTTTCACTTCCTAAAAATCCAAAAATACCTTTTTATACATTTTTCGGTCATTTAGTTCAATTTTCTTAATTTTTATTAATGATCCAAAACCCCCATTTTTTTATCAACTTAGTTGCATTTTCAACAATTAGGCTAGCTTAGACCATTTGTGCTAGGTTCCGATTAAGTGAGACGACCCTAGGTTACATCCTATATTGCAATCCTTGGAATTAAATTTTTGATTCAGTTTCCAAGGGATTAATCTAAAGGTCAAATGAGAGTCGATCAAAATGGCACCATTACAGGAGAGCCAAGCAATTGGTTTTCTTTAGGTTAGCTGTTGTCATTTTCAATTGTTGTTGATAATAGGAACCTTTTTCCTTACATTTCATTTTGGATAGTTTAATTTTCATACTTGTCCATAGTATAGTTTTTAAATTTTCCTTAGCATAGCATACATTTAGAAAACACAAACAAAAGCATTCTTTCACAATTGGATTTTTCATACTTAGAATCCTTCATACATACCCATCTTCATACATGTTCGTACACTCCATACACTTACATCTTCCACATCTCACCTTTTATTTGACTTTGCGTGATTGTGCGTAAATTTTTTTATAATTTCTTTCAGTTGAATTGTTTTTCTTGTGTATGCCCTGAAATTGAATTTTCAGAGAATTCCTTTGATTCTGGATTATGTTCACTTGAACTTTAGGGAAGGTTTGTTGTTAATTTTTTAGGTTATTCAAAATTCGCCAAAAAAAAAAGAAACCAAAGTTGACGTGGAAATAGCTGAAGGAACTGAACCTAACTACCAACACTTCATTAAAGAAAAGCAAGAAAGTTCAACCCAAGCTACTACCGAACTGGATTTCTAGGAAACGGGCCTTCTACCGGAGGAAAGAGGGAGTGATTTTTTCTCTCTTGAACTTCATAAATTGATTCCTTATATAGTGCAACCTCTTATGCTTGAGTTAAAAGCCTTGCCTGCTACATTAAAGTATGCCTTTCTTGAAGCTAATAAGCGATTACCTGTATTAATTGCCAATTCCCTATCTGACATTGAGGAATAGAAACTCCTAAGTGTCTTGAGGGAACATAAGAGGGCCATAGGGTAGACTTTGGCAGATATACCTGGAATTTGCCCTACTATTTACACACATAGGATCTTGTTGAATGAGAGTTCCAAGTCTGTAAGGTAGCCTCAAAGGAGTCTAAACCCACTAATTTTAGATGTAGTTAAGAAAGAAATCACCACATTGTTAAGTGCTGGGATAATATACCCAATTTTTGATAGTGAGTGTGTTAGTCCAATACACGTAGTGCCAAAAAAAAGCGGGATCACGGTGATTAAAAATGATAAAGACGAGCTCATTCCCACTAGGGTGCAGAATTCATGGCGTGTATGTATACATTATCGAAGGTTAAATGATTCTACACGCAAAGACCATTTTCTCTTGCCTTTTATTGACTAGCTACTTGAAAGGCTTGCTGGAAAATCGAACTACTATTTTTTAGATGGTTTTTCTGGGTACTTTCACGTGCCTATTGCACCAGAGGACTAAGATAAAACCACCTTTACATACCCTTTTAGCACCTTTGCAGATCGAAGGATGCCTTTTGGTTCACGTAATGCTCCAGGGACTTTTCAGCATTATGTGATAGTTGTTTTCCGTGAATTTTTAGAAGAGATCATGGAGGTTTTCATGGATGATTTCACAGTTTATGGTGATTCTTTTGATGCTTGTCTCTTTAGCCTTGCAAAAGTTTTAAAAAGGTGCATCAAGAAGAACTTGATTTTGAACTTCAAAAAATGTCATTTCCTGGTCAATGAAGGTATAATGTTGGGTTATTTAATTTCTAGCAAGGGGATTGAAGTTGATAAAGCTAAAATTGAGATCATATCTTCTTTGCCTTATCTTGCCTGTGTTCGTGATATCATATCATTCTTAGGTCATGTAGGATTTTATAGGTGGTTCATAAAAGATTTTAGCAAAATTGCGTTACCTATATCCAGGCTTTTACAAAAAGATGAAAAATTTTGAGTTTGATGATTCTTGTAAAAATGCCTTCGACACATTAAAATCAAAACTCATTTCTCCAACTATTTTCGTTTCCCCTAATTGGAACTTACCTTTTGAACTTTCACGTGATGCTTCTAATTGTGCTGTAAGGGCTATGTTGGGCCAGCGAGAGGAGAAATTGGCAAAAGTGATCGCTTATGCCTCGAAAACACTAGATCCAACTCAAAACAACCATACAACAACTGAGAAAGAACTATTTGTAGTAGTGTTCACTATAGAAAAATTTAGACAATATCTGTTACACTCATATGTAGTCGTTTTCACTGATCATATAGGTATTCAATATCTCTTAAAGAAACCACAGTTGAAGCCCATATTGATACAGTGGACATTGCTTCTCCAAGAGTTTGACATTGAGATAAAGGATTGAGCTGGCGCGACGAATCACGTGGCTAACCATTTGAGCAGGCTACCTGATGACACATAGGGAGTAGACTCTCCTGAACTAACTCACGATTCTTTTCCCGATTCTGTTTTATACGCTTCGGTTTTCAAAGAACCTTGGCATGAACATATTGTCAATTACCTTATGACTAAACTAACCCCTCCTTTCATGTCATAGGAGCAGGTTCAAAAATTGAAAAATGAAGCTCGACATTACATCTGGGATGACTCTCACCTTTGGAGAATGTGCAGTGACTAGGTAATCAGAAAATGCATGCCTAATGAAGACTTTGATGCTATAATTTCAGCTTGTCATTCTATGGTTTGTGCTGGGCATTTTAGCGCTAGGAGAACATCCCAGAAAATCTTAGATTCTGGTTTTTACTGGCCGACCCTGTTTAAGGATTCATTTAATTTTTTTCAGGCATGCGATAAATGTCAAAGTTTTGGAGGGTTAGGAAAATGCCATGAAATGCTGCAACAACCTCTTTTATTTTGCGAGATCTTCGATGTGTGGGGAATTGACTTCATGGGTCCCTTTCCCCTATCTTTTAGCCTTATATATATCCTCTTAGCTGTTGATTACACATCCAAATGGATAGAGGCTGTCCCTACTAGAAAAGACGACACGCAAGCAGTGTCCAAGTTTGTTAAGTCAAACATCTTTTGTTGCTTTGGGATTCCTAAAGCTGTGGTTAGTGATAGGGGGATCCACTCTTGCAATAGAGTCATTGGTAACTTATTTTCCAAGTTTGGAGTCACTCATAAAATCTCCATTGCTTACCACCCACAAACCAATGGTCAAGATGAAGTTTCAAATAGAGAGGTAAAGCACATCTTGGAGAAAATAGCTAAGCCATCCAAAAAGGATTGGGGCCTTCGCCTAGAAGAAGCACTATGGGCCTATCGCACTGCTTATAAGTCCCCAATAGGCATGTCCCCTTACGGATTGATTTATGAAAAGGCATGCCATTTACTTGTGGAGTTGGAGCATAAAGCTTATTGGGCGGTTAAACAATGCAACATGGACTTGGAATCTTCTAGTATGGAAAGGAAACTCCAACTGCAAGAACTAGAGGAGTTAAGGCTTGAGGCATATGAACATTCTCGCCTCTACAAAGAGAAGACAAAGCTGATGCATGACAAGATTCTTCAAAAGAAGAATTTCAAGGAAGGGGACAAGGTCCTGTTATACAAGGCCCGTTTCACCTTTAAACATGGAAAATTCATCACTCATTGGGATGAGCCATACGTGGTCACTAAGGTACACAGCTTTGGTATGGTCAAGCTTTTACATGAACAATCTAGAGCCAAACCCAATGTTAATGGCCACCTATTAAAGCTCTACCATGAGAACCAAAGGCCTTCATGAATATTAGGTTCTTTCTCCCCCTCACTTGTTTATTTACTTTAGGCTTGTGACTAATGATGCAATGTTTAATGTTTTGTTTTCCTAAACAAGTGTGGGGGAGAAATCATCCCAGTAGGAAGATAGCTGTGTTTTTACTTTCTTTAGTATTTTTACATTTCAATAACATTCCCTGTTATTCTTATAGTTCTTCAAGTTTTGCTTCTTTTTCAATGAGGACAATGTGTTGTTTAAATATGGGGGAGCTTTTATGTTGTGCACCATTTTGACAATTACTATGTTGGTGTTAGTCAATCATGCATAATGTTTCAAATTTTTAAACTTGGTGATGGTGAAATTCAGTTCTGCTATT
>JANSVA010179119.1:0-28227 GCA_025504915.1 Erythroxylum reticulatum
GGAGAAGAGAGAAAAGAAGAGGAAATCAACTTGTTAGAGGTAAGTTTTCATCTTTCTTCTTGCTAGGTTTAAAAAGGGATTAAATAGAGACTAGGGTTTGGGTTGGTAATGAAGGAAGAAAGAAGAGGAAGATGAAACCATTTTGATTTTGGATTTTTAAGCTAGGGTTTTGGTTTTCTAGCCTAGATGAACTATAGGTAGGTTAGGTTTAAATTGAATTTTAGCATTTTTTATTCTTGAAGTTTGATGAATTTTCATTTGAATTTGGATTAAATAGGAATTGGTTTATTTGAAGGGAATCAAGACAACCTTACTCAAGAGCAAGAGGAAAGACAATCCTGAGCTTAGATTTTCAGAAAAATTAGGTGGGTAATGTATTTATAGTTTTTGTGTAATTGAGCAAATTTTTGCCTACACGTGTGTCTGTTGATTTGCTTGAATTTGATTTACTTGAAATTGAAATCGTTGTGAATGTTTGGAAATGCATGATGCATTATGATTATGTTATACCTTGAAAGAGGTTATAACATTTTGAATTAGATGAAAAGAAGAAAAGGTATGAAAGTATGAGCATATGATTGAATTGAGCATAAATTTGCTATGATTGGGCAAGAGAGGAACTTGTTTCATTAGTTACATGCATGTTGACCTATAACCTTCTGCTGGCTGCCCGCTTAAGGCCACGAGATCCTGAGAATTCAGATTCGTTCTGTTCACAGTGAAAACTTCGGTTTCTCTTATTTGTTCCATGAAACTCTTAAGCCATTTTTTTGTGCATCAAATCTTTGAATTGTCAAGTATGTTGCATAATTGAGTGTTATGTTTAATGAATAAAATCTATGTTGTGTTTTATGAGTTTGAGCTAAATTGATTAATGCTTGAATTACTAGAATGGATTGAGAATGCTTGAATTGTTGGATATATATACATATATATATATATATATATATATGTACATATGCCTGAATTTGTGACTAATCACCGATGGCTATAAATATATTAGCCACTGAGCTTTGTAGCTCATCCCATATTTTTCACTCCTCAGGGGCAAAACAAGACGAGTGTTGAAATTTGCAAGACATTGGAAACTTCAAGATATTAGAGACTTTTGTAAGTAAGTTAGTGACTAGACTTTTGGATTGTTTTATAAGCATATCAAACATTGATCATCCAATGTATTTTGTATCTTATGTTAAATCTTTGATATAATGTTGATATATCATTAAATCTATGTATGGACTTCATTTTGAATTAGAAATGAATTGAGAACTGAAGAAGTTTCCTAAGTTTCCAATGTGTACGTGCTCATTTATCTTGTAGTTATACATTTTATATTTCAAGTCTTTCATAAGTGTAGAAATTGTGTTTTAACTTTAGGGGAAAAACTGTATTGATTTAGGCTGAATTAGATAAAGTTGACTTCTAGCAAGTTGTAGTTCATCCTTTTAGATTTCCAATGGTATAAAGTATGCAATTATCAGATATTAGAGTTAAGAGTTATGGTTGTTACAATTTGGAGACGTTTTGGAGAGTGTGGTTAGTGTTTTAGAACTTTAGGTGATGTGAGAAAGACCCTGTAGAAACCCCATCCTCTGATTCAGTCTTAGACAGAATCCCTTCATCTGATTTAGTCTTAGATTGAAGCTTTTCTTCTGATTCAATCTTAGACTGAATCCCTTCATCTGACCTTTGTCTAGTTTTGTCTGATTCAATTTCAACCCTTAATATGACAAAATCTATCTTCGATGTCTTCATAAAAGTTGTAGATCTAGAAATCCTCTTAGAAACCATCTAAAGGCAACCTTAATCTGATCTCTCTAGTGAAAGTTATACCAATAGTCCCAAAATAAGTCTTAGACTAAATCCCTTCGTCTAACTCAATCTGAGACTAAAACCTTTCATCTGACCTTGGTCTTATTCATCTAACCTTCCTCTGATTGAATTTTGACCCTTTAGATGAAAAAATCTCTCCTTGGTGTCTTATAAAAGTTGTAGATTAGAAGTCTTCTTCCAAACCATCCTAAGACAACCTTAATCCAATATCTCTAGTGAAAGTTATTCCAATCGTCCCAAAATAGGTTCAATATGATTGAGGACAAAACTATGTTTAATTCTTTTAGTCATAACTATATCATCCGACCTCCAAATGAGATGATTCTTATTTCTAAGTAAACTAGAGACATAGAGTTACAAATTAGCTAAGAATCAAATTTTAATTTATTCCCTATGACTTTCAATTTCTGGATAGAAGTTGGGTATAGTGCATTGTTTCAGTTTAATAACAGTCTAAAAATGTTTGGCCCTAACTTTCATATTTTTGAACCAAATTGAATGATTTTGTTGTCGTTAAAAGATTAAGACAATGGGGAACAAATCTTCTAAAGAATTCCAATTGTAATTCCAGTTTGAAGTTCCCAAAATCCATCCTAAAGTTGAAGAAATGTGCTTGCTCACGTTTTATGACTCCAAATGTTGGGCTTCAGAAGTGGGTCCAACATTGTTTGGTATCAAAGGCTAAGTTTTCCTAGGATTAGAATGCATAGTAGGATGAATTGTTATGCTATGTGATTACTTGTTGCATTGTGAATTGATTAAATTGCATTAAGTGACATGCATTTCATGCATACATATAGGGATTAGGATTTTAAAATGAAATGTAAGCTAATCATTAGTATTTATATTGAAGGAGTAAGATGCCACCTTGTAGAAGGACACGAGGAGTATTGCAAGAATCGATTACGCCTGACTTTCCATCGAGGGAGGAGAGTACTGATGAGTCATTAACCCCAAGAAATGTCGAGGCTTCTGTAGGGCATGGTAGTGAGCCTGTCCAATCCTAAACGCAGGAGTAAGTGTCTGCTCCGTTGGATCAGAGTATGTTTCAGGCATTTGTCCAAACTATGTGCCAGATGTCACAATCTTCTACTCCAGCCCCAGCTAAGAAGGGGAAACAGTTTGATAAGTTCGGCAAGTATGAGTCTGTGGATTTTTATGGGACCACAAATCCAAAAGAAGCCGAGACTTGGATGAGAAAGACTGAGAGGATACCGGATCAAATAGATTGTGAGGATGATGAGAAGGTTATGTATGATGCTATTTTGCTTCTGGGAGATGCCATGCATTGGTGGGAAAGTGTGTTGGGGAATCAAATGAGACCGCTAATACTCGTATGGAAAGATTTCTTAGCGATATATAAGAAGTAACTGTCTGAGGTGTATGTTCAGCAGAAGCACAGAGAGTTTCTGAGTCTCACCTAGAGGGAAATGACGATGAGTAAGTATGAGTGTCAGTTTACACAGCTATCCCGATATGCAGTAGAGATGATGATGAGTGAGGTAGCTAAGTGTTGTAGGTTCAAATTGAGGTTGCATCTAGCAATCAAAGAGAAAGAGGTGGTGCAGAATTTTTATGATTTCAACAGCTGGTTGAAGCAGTTCTGAGGGTTGAGAACATAAAAAGCGTCGTGCACAAAAAGAGAAAGGGGAGAGAACATTTCAAGAGGGGAGGTGATACTTTTATGCCTGAGAGGAGTGCCAGGACTTTCCTTGTGTAGTCTAAGGAGAGGAGCAGTGGTGCGAGCAGGTCCAAACCAATGAGAACTTCTACTATTTCTCATTAAGCCTCCACAGCGAGAGGTAGCAGAAAGGGAGATAGGGACAAGCCACCCATTTCTAAATGTGAACACTGCGGAAGGTTTCATAGAGGGGAATGTTACTGATTGACAGAAGCATGTGTCAATTGTGGAGAGAAAGGAAACATGGCTAGAGAGTGTCCGAAGTATGCAAAAAGATAGGGAACAAAGATGCAAGCTTCGAAGAGAACTGAGACAGTGGGGCACAAGACTGCAACGGAAGTGGGCAGCTCTGATGTAGCTAGGAGGGTGAATCCTCTAGGAAGACCAAGGGGGCAAGTGCTAGGTAAAGTGTTTACAACGACATAGGAGGACTTAGAGACAACTCCAGAAGTTGTGACTGATGTGATTAAATTATTTGATGATGATGTAATTGTTTTAATTTATTTGAGTTCTATTCATTCGTTTGTTTCATCAATTAAAACTGTGCATAGGAGAAATTTCAGCCTATTAGATACTCCTTTGGTAGTGAGTACTCCAATTGAGCAGTATATTATTATTAGCCAAGTTTGTAGAGATTGTGAGATACATATTGGTGGGGAACACATAGTGGTGGATTTAATGCCATTGAAGATGGGAGGATTAGATGTGATTTTGGGTATGGATGTATTAGAAAGGTATAAATCCAATTTGGATTGCAAACGGAAGATAGTAAAATTTGAGTTGAACGAAGATAGAAAGGTGGTGTTTATGGGAGACAGAAGGTCAAGTTTACCCAGAGTTGTTTCGGCTCTGATAGCAGACAAAATGATGAGGAAAGGGTGTGAAGCATTTTTGGCCTATGTGGTAGACATAAAGGCAGACAGAGGAAAATTAGAAGAAATTCCTATGATCGTTAAATTCCTGGATGTCTTTCCCGGGGAATTACCAAGACTACCACCACTTAGGGAAATTGAATTTCCCATTGAGCTTTTTCCAAGCACAACGCCAATATCGATTCTGCCTTATAGAATGGCTCTGGAAAAATTGAAAGAGCTTAAGGAGCAATTAGGAGAATTGTTGGAAAAAGGGTACATTAGGCCGAGTTCTTCACCTTGGGGAGCTCTGGTCCTTTTATGAAGAAGAAAGACAGATTATTGAGAATGTGTGTGGATATAGGAAGCTCAATAATGTCACTATCAATAATAGATATCTGCTTCCATGCATGGATGACTTGTTTGATCAGTTACAAGGGATAAGGGTCTTTTCCAAGATAGATTTGAGATCGGGTTACCACCAGTTAAGGATAAAGAAGTCTGATGTGTTAAAGACTACTTTTAGAACACAATATGGCCACTTTCAGTTCTTGGTTATACCTTGTGGATTGATAAATGCACCTGTAGCTTTCATGGACTTAATGAATAGAGTCTTTAAGCCTTTCTTAGAATAATTTTTCATTGTCTTTATTGATGATATTTTGTTCTATTCTAAGAGTGATAAGGAGCATGAGGAACATTTAAGAATTTCTTTGGAGACACTTAGGAAGAATGAGTTGCATGTCAAATTTGACAAATGTGAATTTTGTCTAAAGAAAGTGACATTTCTTGAACATGTGATTTCAGATAAAAGAGTACACGTGGATCCGAGGAAGATAGAAGTGGTTATGAAATAGGAACCACCTAAGATTGTAGCTAAATTGAGAAGTTTCTTGGGATTAGCCGGGTATTACAAAAGGTTTGTGGAGAGCTTTTCCATGATAGCAGCTCCATTTTCCAAATTGACAAGGAAGAATCAGAAATTTGTATAGAAAGAGGAGTGCAAGAGCAATTTTGAGGAATTGAAGAACAGGCTCACAACTGCACTAATTTTGACTTTTCCTTTTGGTAGTAAGGGATATATAGTGTACAACGATGCCTCAAGGAAAGGATTGGGCTGTGTGTTGATGCAAGGAGATAGGGTGATTGCTTATGCTTATAGGCAATTAAAGCCTTATGAGATGAATTATCCTACACATGATTTGGAGTTAGCTGCAGTAATTTTTGTGTTGAAGATATGGAGACATTATCTCTATGGAGTCACTACTAGGGTATTTACAGACCACAAGAGTATTAAGTATTTGATGAGCCAAAAGGAGTTGAATTTGAGACAAAGAAGATGGTTAGAAATGTTAAAGGATTATGACTTGATGATAGACTACCACCTAGAGAAAGCTAATGTAGGAGCTGATGCACTGAGTAGGAAGTCCATTATGGCACATGTGGAGACAATTTACCTTCCTTTGTTGAAGGAATTAGACAAACTTAATGTGACATTGAGGTAAGTCAAGTCTGATTGTGAATTGGCTAACGTTAGAGTGAGGCCAATATTGAATTAGAAGATTAAGGATTGTAGGAATAGGATGAGTATTTGAGTAGGCTCTGAAAAGAGATTAAAAGTGGTAAACCTTCTGAAATAGAGATAAGAGAAGATGGATTGATAATGATAGGAAAAAGATTATGCATTCCAGATATGTTAGAGTTAAAAGATGAGATTCTTTATGAGGCACACAATGCTCCTTATACAACGCAGTCGGGGAGTACAAGGGTGTATCTAGATTTGAAAGAGCATTTCTTGTATAAAGGAATGAAGAAAGAAGTTGCGGAATATACTAAAAGATGCTTAGTGTGCCAGCAAGTTAAAGGTGAACATTAGGCACCTTCAGGCAGGCTTAAACCTTTGTCAATTCCCAAATGGAATTGGGAAAAGATTTCAATGGATTTCTTAATGGGATTGCCAAGGACTAGCAAGAAGCATGACACAATATGGGTGATTGTGGATAGGCTAACTAAGTCAGCACATTTCTTGCCAATTAGACAAACATGTTTTTTGAATGTTTTGTCCAAGAAATATGTGGATGAAATAATCAGACTTCATGGGATTCCAAACTCTATAGTTTCAAATAGAGATCCCAGGTTCACCTCTAGATTCTGGGAAAGCTTACAAGAGGCTTTAGGAACTAAGTTACATTTTAGTACAGCTTTCCATCCACAGACTAATGGACAATCGGAGAGACCAATACGGGCATTGGATGCAATTTTAAAAGCTTGTTTTATAGATTTTAGGGGTTCATGGGATGATCATTTGCCTTTAATTGAATTTTCTTACAGTAATTCCTATCACTTAGGAATTCAAATGACACCTTATGAAGCTTTGTAAGGTAGGAGGTGTAGAACTCCTATCTATTGGGATAAGGAAGGTGAAAGGAGACTTTTAGGGCCTGACTTCGTGCAAGTCACGGTTGATAACATTAAATTGGTGAAACAGAGACTTAAGCAACTCAAGATAGCATGAAAAGCTATACAGATGCACATAGAAGGGAGATGGAATTTGAAGTTGGAGATAACATGATTCTTAAAGCTTCTTCATAGAAAGGAGTTTTAAGATTTGGTAAGAAGGGCAAGCTTAGTCCGAGATACATAGGCCCTTATCAGATCATCGAGAAGATTGGGTCTTTAGCCTATAAGTTAGCTTTGCCACCGGAGTTGTCTAAGATTCACAATGCTTCCCATGTATCGATGTTGAGAAAGTATTGGACTGATCCTCCACACATAGTTCAACCTTCAAAAGTTTAGTTAAGAGAGGATTTGACTTATGCAAAACAACTGGTGGAGATTTTAGATTCAAAGGAAAAGGTTTTGAGAAACAAAACTGTGAAGCTGGTTAAAGTTCTGTGGAAGAATCATTCTACGGAAGAGACCACGTGGGAACCCTTGGAGACCGTGAGGGAGAAGTATCCAAGCCTCTTCAATATCTTAGGTAAGAATTTCGAGGACGAAATTCTTTAAGGGGGAATTGTTGGACCTTAAAATTTTCTTAAGTTAAGCATGATTTAAAATAATTTTGAGGTTTTGATAGATTAATTATTTTGTAATTATTTAATTATGTCAAAGTTAGTAGGATTTATTAAATGGGTAAGTGGAATTAAAGTGTTAATGAAATAAGAATGTTCAAGGGCATTTTTGGGAGATCACTTAAGCATAAAAGACATAAGGCGTATAAGGAAGGGCAAAATGGACTTTGCACACTCATTGAGGGTAGAAATGGAAGAAGACATGTTGTCTTTTTCTTTTAAGAAGGGATAAACGTGATTTGAGGGAGAGAAAGAAGAGAAATATGAAAACAAAGAGAGGAGAGGAGAGTTTCGGTGGAGAAAAGAGAAGAGAAGAGGAAATCAACTTGTTAAGGGTAAGTTTTCATCTTTCTTCTTGCTAGGTTTAAAAAGGGATTAAATTGAGACTAGGGCTTCTGTTAGGAATGAAGGAAGAAAGAAATTGAAAATGAAACCATTTTGATTTTGGATTTCTAAGCTAGGTAAGTTTTATGAATTTTCATTTGAATTTGTATTAAATAGGAATTGGTTTGTTTAAAGGGAATCAATAAAACCTTACTCAAGAGCAAGAGGAAAGGCAATCTTCAGCTTGGATTATCAGCAAAATTAGGTGGGTAATGTATTTATAGTTATTGTGTAATTGGGTAAATTCTTGCCTATATGTATGTATGTTGATTTACTTGAATTTGATTTACTTGAAATTGAAATCATTGTGAATGTTTGGAAATGTATGATGCATTGTGATGATGTTATACCTTGAAAGACGTTATAACATTTTGAATTAGATGAAAAGAAGAAAAAGCATGAAAGTATGAGCATATGATTGAATTGAGCATAAATTTACGGTGATTGGGCAAGAGAGGACCTGTTTCATTAGTCATATGCAAGTTGACCTATAGCCTTCTCCCGGCTACCTTCTTGAGGCCATAAGATACTGAGAATTCAAACATGTTTTGTTCACGATGTAAACTTCAGTTTCTTCGTTCCGTTCCACGGAACTCTCGAGCTATTTGTTTGTGCATTGCATCTTTGAATTGTCAAGTATGGTGCATAATTGAGTGTTATGTTTAATGGCTAAAGTCTATGCTGTGTGTTATGAGTTTGAGCTAATTTGATTAATGATTGAATTGCTAGAATAGATTGAGAATGCTTGAATTGCTGGATATATATATACATGTACATATGCCTGAATTTGTGACTAATTACCAATGGCTATAAATATATTAGCCACTGAGCCTTGTAGCTCATCCCATATTTTTCACTTCTCAGGTGCAAAACAAGACAAATGATGAACCTTGCAAGGCATCAGAAACTCCAAGAAATTAGAGACTTTTGTAACGAAGCTAGTGACTAGAAATTTGGATAGCTTTATAGGTATATCAAACATTGAGCATCTAATGTATTTTGTATCTTGTGTTAAAATCTTTGATGTAATGTTGATATATCATTAAAGCTATGTGTGGACTTCATTTTGAATCAGGAATGAACTGAGAACTGAAGAATTTTCTAATGTGTACGTGCTTATTTATCTTGCAGTTGTACATTTCATATTTCAAGTCTTTCATAACTGTAGAAATTATGTTTTCACTTCAGGGGAAAACTATATTGATTTAGGCTGAATTAGCCAAATTTTTTGTAGTTCATCCTTGTAGCTTTCCAATGGTATAAAGTATGCGATTATCGGATATTGGAGTTGAGAGTTATGGCCATTATAAGTTGCAGACGTTTTGGAGATTGTGGCTAGTGTTTTAGAACTTTAGTTGATGTGAGTAACACCCTATAGAAACCCCATCATCTGATTCAATCTTAGACTAAATACCTTCTTCTGATTTAGTCTTAGACTGAAGCCTTTCGTCTAATTCAGTCTTAGAATGAATCCCTTCGTCTGATTCAGTCTTAGACTGAAGTCTTTCTCCTAACCTTCGTCTCATTCAATTTTGACCCTCTACATGACAACATTTCTCTTTGGTATCTTCATGAAAGTTGTAGATGTAGAAGTCCTCTTCAAAACTATCTGAAGATGACCTTAATCTTATATCTATAGTGAAAGTTATGCTAATTATCCCAAAATAGGTCTTAGACTGAATCCCGTCGTCTGACTCATTTTGAGACTGAAGCCTTTGGTCTGACTTTCGTCTCATTTCGTCTAACCTTTGTCTAATTCAATTTTGACCGTTTAGATGATAAATCTCTCTTTAGTGTCTTCATAAAAGTTGTAGATCTAGAAGTCTTATTCCAAACCATTTTAAGACAACCTTAATCTAATATCTTTAGTGAAAGTTATGCTAATCGTCCCAAAATGGCTTCAATATGATTGAGGACAAAACCATATTTCATTTTTTTGGCCATAATTGCATCATCTAACCTCCAAATGAGATGATTCTTATTTCTAAATAAACTAGATACATAGAGTTACAAATTATCTTAAAGAATCAAATTTTCTAGGACTTTCAATTTCTGGATGGAAGTTGGGTATAATGTACTGTTTTAGTTTAATAACAGTTTGAAAATGGTTAGGCCCTAACTTTCAAATTTTCAAACCAAATTGAATGGTTTTGGTTTCATTAGAAGCTTGAGACAATGGGGAACAAATGTTATGAAGAAGTTAAATTGTAATTCCAGTTTGAGGTTCCCAAAATCCATCCTGAAGTTAAAGAAATGTGCTTGCTCATGTTTTATGACTCCAAATGTTAGGCTCTGGAAGTGGGGTCCAACACTACAGGTTGGCGTTACCCCCAGAATCGTCACAGATACATGACATCTTTCATGTTTCCATGCTAAGGAGGCATAGATTGGATCCATCTCATATCATTTAGACCAGTGAGGTTCAATTGAGAGATGATTTGATTTATGAGGAGACTCCGGTGGAGATCTTGGACACCAAAGAGAAGGTCCTCAGGAATAAGATAGTTCAGCTAGTCAAAGTTTTGTAGAGAAACAATTATGTGGAAGAGGCCACGTAGGAGTCCTTAGAGGCCATAAAAGAGATGTATCCACAACTTTTTGATTACTTAGGTAATAATTTCGAGGACAAAATTCTTTTTAAAAAGTGAAAAATGTTAGGCCTCGAATTTTTTTATTTTTTTAGCATGATTTGAATAAATTTTATGGTCTTACTAGAAAATTCGTTTTATTTGGATTTTAATTATTATGTCAATGTTAAGAGGATTTATTGCATGGATTATTGGAATTAAAGTATAAATGTTATAAGAATGTATCAAGGGCAAAATTGGCAAGTCACTTAAGGTTAAAGGACATAAGGCTTATATTGGAGGGCAAAAGGGACATTTTATGATTATTAAGAGTAGAAATTAGAAGAAGAAATATGGTTGTCTTATTTGAAAAGAGAGAAGCAGGAGAATTGGAGAGAATGAAGAGGAAAGCTAGGGTTTTGGAGATTCTTGAAGAGTTTTGGAGATTCTTGAAGAGATTGAAGAATTTGAAGCTTCCACATGTACGTTATGCTTTAAATTTCATGGGTTTGGTTAAATGAAGTTGAAAATGGGTAGAAAGTGGCTGGTGAATGATATAAGCAAATGTTCTCTTTTAGGGTTAATGATCAAAGATAGATCATGACGTATTTGTAAATGTTATAGGGTTGAAATGAAGTTGAAAATGAAATAGAAGAGATGGTTTTAGTTTAAGATGGGTTATATGCGAAATGTGGGAAGTAAAAAGATGGAAAATGTAGCAAATCGCGTTCTCGGAATAGGTTTCTGGACAAGTTCGCCGTGGCGAACTCAACTTTCCTAGACAAACATGTTTTGGTATTTTAGGTATAACCTTTTGCGTAGTTATCCAAATGGGATTATTTTTTATTTGGAGTAAACTAGAGACATAGGGATACAATCTTTCTGATGAAATTTGAGTTTTAACTCAGTATCTAAGCATTTAATTTTTGAATGGAAGGTGAACACAGAATGCTATTTTAGTACAAGAATAGCACAAAAAATGTTTGGGCATAACTTTTAGAGTACTGAACCAAATTGAATGATTTTGGTGTCATTAGAAACTTAATACAAGGGGAGCATTCTTCTAGAAGAAAGTGTTATCAAATTTTGTCACTTACTTGATCAGAATGATCGTGAAAAATTGACCTGAAGGTTTGGATTTAAGGAAAGGGTTGGTTTATGAAGCTTAGGAAATGCATGGGTTTAAGTACTCTAAAATCATTTTAGTGAATGCATTTTCTTCAAGTTCTCAAATTAGAATTCCTAGTGAATTGGGATTTTATAATTGTTAAAGGAAATCAAGGAGGGGATCAAGAGAGGCAAGAGGAGCAAGAGGAAAGACATCCTTAAGCCAATTTCATAAGCAAGGATTTCAAGATGGGTTACAGTTTTATAATTAAGTAATAGGCCATTAATTTTGTCTTTCAAATGATGGAAATAAATGATTTCAACTATTTTATGAATGTAACTCTTTGAATTCTTTGAGAAAGTGTTATGTGTTTGGTATGAGCATATTGTGTTAATGAATTATGAAAAGAATGTGAAAATGATTTTTGAAAAGATACTATGTTTCTAAAAAAATCAAGTTTTGAAATGTGCCATTTTGGGTAATAAGTTTTCAAGTTATGAGATACATCTTATGTAGGTTTGGTTTGGTCCATTATGTATGTCAAGTGCACTTCGACTAAAGGCTTCTCCCGCCTGCCCGCTAGTAGCATGGAGCTCCTTCATAAACTCCCTCATGTTTACAACAAAACCAAACTACTATGTGAGATTGTGTTAGTTTGTTACGTTCACGACTACACGGGACCATTATATGGAAATGTGTTAGTTCGTTCTATTTATGGACTTCCAAACCATTTTAATGTGCTTATGTGCTCATGATATGTTGATAAGATTAATGTATACCTGATTAACATTATTATGAATTTGATTGAGAATTTGAGAAATATGCTTTATGATTCAATGTGAATTTTTGTTACAATGGAAACAAGTATTTGAATCAAAGATGTGAACACCGTACTGTAGTCGATGGTACCAGTTAGTACGTACCATATCGGCTGGAAAACGGTACTGGTACGCATGTTGGGTATACCAGCCAAAAATACTGGTCATTTTCGGTCTATATCAGCCGGTATCGACATAATCAAGAAATTTCGATCGTTACCGCTAAAATTAGAAAGTAAGAGGACCAAATTGTAAATTTTCAAAATTTTAACCTAAAAATCAACCCCTCCCAACTGTGATTACCTTATTCCTTAGCTCTAATCTCTCTCTCACGCACCGCTCTCTCAATCTCACCGTCTTTCTCTCTCTCACTCTCACCATCGTGGTGTCACCACCTCAGCCTCGTCCTCCCTCAACTCCTCCTCCTCTGTCGTGGTCTCGGTGCCGTCTTCATCAGTTCATCTTCAGCCTTCCTCCACCGCCCGCTATAGACGTCACTGTCACAGCAGAGGCCCACCGTACCACCACACACCACACCACTGCCCCACTAAACCACCACACCTATAATTTGTTTTTAGGTGTGCATTTTTCTGTCATTTTTCAAATTTTTCCTACTTGATTTAATTTTTTATTGTGTTGGATAATGGATTTATGAAAGTTGGATGATGGATTTTTTATAGTGATTTTTGAACGCTAATGGTATTGGCCTATTAGGGTTGCTTGTATTTTTGAATTGGATGGATTGGTTGGAATGGTGATTGAATATTGAAGTTGAAATTGCGTATGCTGGCTAACGGTGTTGATTGATTATGTTGAAGCCTTGAAGTTGAAGCTAAAGGGGTTTTGTGATTTGTATTTTGTTTTTGTCATAGTATTGGATAATTGGAGTTGGGTGTATACTATATAGCGTAATTAGTGTATATGAATATGTTAGATTTTGGATTGTTGAAGTTAATAATCACAATGTATTGTTGAAGTTAATTCTGTATTTGTGATTTGGAACTTGGAAATGATTAAATGAAATTATGTTGTTCTGTAAATTCTATATGGTATTTGAACCTATTAATTATCAATTGAAAATTTGAAATTCCTTAATTTTATGTTATAATTATAAATAATTATCTTGTTTGAACTTAGAAGTTAAATGCAACTGATATATGTAAAACTACCGAAAACTTATCTTTAACTTCTTTGGACAAATTTAAATGAATGTGTATATAGAAAAGTTAATTAGTTAGCTTATCTCATTCTCACTTTAACAGTTATGTTAATTGAGTGTACTTTTAAGTTCTAAAAATTAATAAAATATAATGCATAATAACTAAAATTCACAATTTTAATAAAATTTTAGAAATATATGTTCGAACTTTTTATTATATAAAATATATAAAATCAAATCACAAAAATAAAGTATTAATTTTTTTGTTTATTTTTTATTTTAGTAAAATAATCATTTACATCCAATTCTATTTACAATTACATACATAGTTTACAACATACTTAAGGAAATTATTTAAACACTTTTTCCCTTTTTAATCATTAGTTATAATGATAAACTACACATTTGGGTTCTCTTTTCATATTTGATATATTGTAAAAGAAAAATTATACATGCCCAAATATTGTGTTGGAAATCGAATTGAAAATTGTTGATAATTGTTGAAATTGAAAATGGAAACGTTAGAAATGGAAATGAAATTATGAATGATTTGTCATTGTTTGGATTGGAAAGTGTTATAATAGAAATAGAATTATGAATGTTTTGTAATTGTTGGAATTGGTAATGGAATCATGATTGTTTTGTAATTGTTGGAAATTCTTGTAATTGGTAATAGAATCATGATTGTTTTGTGATTGTTAGAAATTGTTGGAATTGGTAATGGAATCATGATTGTTTTGTGATTGTTGGAAATTGTTGGAATTGGTAATGGAATCATGATTGTTTTGTGATTGTTGGAAATTGTTGGAATTGATAATGAAATTATGATTGTTAGGATTGCAAATTGTTGGTTATTGTTAGAATGGAAATGGAATTATGAATGTTTTATGATTGTTGGAATTGGAAATTGTTGGAATTGGTAATGGAATCATGATTGTTTTGTGATTGTTGGAAATTGTTGGAATTGGTAATGGAATCATGATTGTTTTGTGATTGTTGGAAATTGTTGAAATTGGTAATGGAATCATGATTGTTTTGTGATTGTTGGAAATTGTTGGAATTGGTAATGAAATTATGATTGTTTTGTGATTGTTAGGATTGGAAATTGTTGGTTATTGATGGAATGGAAATGGAATTATTATTGTTTTATGATTGTTGGAATTGGTAATGGAATCATGATAGTTTTGTGATTGTTAGAAATTGTTGAAATCAGTAATGGAATCATGATAGTTTTGTGATTGTTGGAAATTGTTGGAATTGGTAATGGAATTATGATTGTTTTATGACTGTTGGGATTGGAAATTGTTGATTATTGTTGGAATGGAAATGGAATTATGAATGTTTTTATGATTGGTGAAATTGGAAATTGTTGGAAATTGTTAGGAATGGAAAAACAATAATGAATGTTTTGTGATTGTTGGAATTGGAAATTGTTAGAAATTGTTAGGAATGGAAACACAATAATGAATGTTTTGTGATTGTTGGAATTGGAAATTATTAGAAATGGAAATGCAATTATGAATGTTTTCTGATTGTTAGAATTGGAAACTGTTGGAAATGAAAGAAAATGGAAATGACATTATGATTGTTTTGTAATTGTTGAAATTGCAAATTGTTGGAGTATGCTTTGTGTTACTTATTATATATATTGAATATTTTAAATTGTTAGCTTTTGACTTATACAGAATGAGTTATATTATATAAGATGGATATGCATATTGTCATTGTGTACTAAAATTATATGTTATTTATTTGTGTGTACAGATAAATGGAAGGAAGTTCAAATACTCCTGATTAACCTACTTCAGGAAGATACAGTGATCCAGCTTGGGCTTGTGCTAGTACAGTTACCAGTCAAAAGAATCATACCATTTGCTTATTTTGTAACAAGCATTTGAAAGATGGAATAATCACTCGATTGAAAAGGCATTTAGCTGGGGTTAAAGGAGATCTGAAAGCATGTAAAAAATTAAATCATGATGTAAAGTGGCAAATGAAAACATTGCTTGATGAACATCAATTTGAGAAAGATAGAAGGCAAAGATTGAATTTTGAAATTGGTAGTAGAAGTTCGTTTTCTGGTTTCCGTGGTGATTATGGAAATGTTGAAGGTGAAAGTGGTACTGGTAGTGTTCCATCTCAGTCTCAGGATCATGAAGAATCTGGTGTGAGGAAGAGAAAAAGGCGGGTGACTAGTTTCTTTGCACTATGAACAACTCCTAGAGCCCAACCTTCAATTCGTAGTACAATGCAATTAAGAGACGCGACTCAAAATGTTGATATGGTCGTAGCCAGATGATGGTACGATACAAGTTCATCATTTAATGCTTCTCAGTCTTATTATTATCAACCTATGATGGATGCAATATCCTCTTAAGGTCCAGGATACAAAGCGTCATCGATTGATGAATTAAGAGGTAAACTTTTGAGTTGTGTTGTTTCTGAAATTAGAAATTATTTGGCTGAAAGAAAAGTGAGTTGGGGTACTTATGGATGTTTAATTATGTGTGATGGTTGGACAAATAGGAGACAAGAGTCTATTATAAATTTTTTGGTTTATTCTTCAAATGGCTCTATGTTTTTGAAATCTATTGATGCATCTGGCCTTATTAGAAATGCTGAGACTTTGTTTGGGATATTTGATGAAGTTGTGAATGAAGTAGGGCCGGATAACATTATTCAGTTTATTACTGACAATGATTCCGCTTATAAAGCAGCAGGGAAAAGGTTGCAGAATACCTATAATTCATTTTTTTGGACTCCTTATGTTATAGATTGCATTGACTTAATGCTGGAGAATATAAAAGATCCTAGGTATTTTCCTGTTATTGATAAGACTTTGAAGAAGGCTAAAAAGGTGACAAATTTCATTTGTAATCATGCATGGGTTTTGAATTTAATGAGAAGTGAATTTACCAAAGGTAGGAATTTGTGTCACCCTGTTGTGACAAGATTTGCAGCTCAGCATGGTCGGTCTAATGCTGGAGTAGAGGTTTGTAGTATTATACTAGAAGATAGAGAATTTTGGTCGTAATGTCAATTTGTTATCCGAGTTTGTGAGTCTTTGGTGAGGGTGCTTCAGTTGGCTGATAGTGAATAAAACCCAACAATGGGTTATATTTTTGATGTTATGGAGAGAGCGACGGAAGCAATCAAGGCCAATATGAAAAATAAGCCTTTTTTATACACACCATATCTCTCAATCATTAATGAGAGAAAGGAAAAACAACTTTCTTCTCCATTGTTTGCAGCTGGGCCATATTTGAATCCTAGTGTGTATTTTAGACTGGATTTTACAAAGCAAGCTGAAGTTGATAGAGGAATGCTTTTCACAATTACAACAATTATTCCTCTTGACGTGATGCAACATCTTTTAAGCTCACAAATGGAGCTTTACAAGTTGTCTTATGGGGATTTTAGAATGCCAATTGCTATTCGACAAAGAGGAAAACTTTCTCCAGGTATTGGTTATTTCCTATTTCTTATTTATTGAAAATTAATTATCACTTTATTTTGTTTATAACACTACTTTTGTTATCTTATAACTTACAATTTCTTGGTGGGATCAATTTAGAAATAGTGTTCCAGAATTGAAAATGTTTGCAATTCGGATTTTAAGTCAATGTGTGAGTGCAACTGGGTGTGAACGAAACTAAAGCATAGTTGAATTTATCCACTCAAAGAAAAGGAATAGATTGGAGCATAAGAGGTTAAATGACTTGGTTTTTGTTCATTACAATTTAAAGCTTCGGGAAAGGTATGTTATTTCATTATTAATTTCGATATAATTTATTATAATTTTCTAATAATTAAATTTAATTGTTTACTAGGAGTCTTAATAGCACAAGTAATTCAACTGATCCAATTGCCATTGATAATATTGATGTTTTGGCGGATTGGGTTTCTAAAGAATCTAATTTGGTTTATGTGAATGATTTGGATTTGAAAGATAATCTTAGATGGGAAAGAATTAACATGTCATTTGATGCATTAAATTTGAATGATAATGATCATGAAGCTCCTCTCAATGAAAGGATTTTGTACTAAATGATCACTGGGGTTAATGCAGTTCTAACAGGTATCTTCCCATTAACGATTGAATTCTAGATTTTTAATTTTCCTCTTCTTTAAATTTTACTTGTATTTGATGTTTATGTTAAATTCTATATATGTAATGTAACTGAATGTGTTTTTGTTTCAGGTTTAACTTCTACTTGATTGTTTCTTCATCATCAACTCTTTTTGTAAATTGTTTAAAGATATTTATTATTCTTTTTATTGGAAGTTTTGAATCTTTTGATGTAATATTATTTACTAAAATGATGAAATTGTATTATTGTAATATTTTAAATCCTTTATATTATTCTTAATTTTATAGTTATATGATGATGATTGTCTTTATTTATATTAATTGTGGTTATTATTTATATATGAAATATTTAAAAATTATTGTTATTTCATATTAATTATCATTATTATTTATTATTAAGATTTTTTAAAACATGGTTGATATAAATAGTAAACTAGTAAAGTATACAGTACAACTATACAATATACCAATTGATTATTTGCAAATTTTAAAAATTTTAGGGACTATTTCATAAATTTAAAAAATTACCCGAAACGATATCCGGTACTGACCGGTATCAGTACAGTACCGCTCCAGAACTCAATCCAGTAGTGAGCCTGGTACCGTATTCATAACTTTGATTTTAATGGTTTTGCTTACTGTTGGTTATAAAATTATTACCTACAAGCTTTAAGCTCAACCCCTCCTATTCCGTCCCATCTTCAGGTGAGGAGCAAGAGATCGAGTAGTCAAGAGTCAAGGCATCACTCCAATTAGGCTTGTTTTGCTTTCAAAGTTAGTTTTTGTAAAATAAGGCTTTAGTCGCATTTTGAGAAATCATAACTTTTGTAAAATATGTGTTTAGGATCATGATGTAATGTGGCTTGAAATGCCCATTAAAGCTTTGTAAAACTCTTCTTTTGGACATTAATGAAATAAGGTTGATGTTGCTTTTAGTTTTCAATCATTTTGCATTACAATCATTTTACAATGAGATTAGGAATTTGGGAATTTGCTTATGTTTATGTCCAAGTTTATTTTGTCCTTGGGCGGAATTAATGAGAGTGGTTAAAGGAATTTATGTTTGCATTTAGTATGATCGGACGTTGGGTTTGTTGGGATTGTCCCACGGGTTTCGTCGCGGCGAATCCAAGAGTTCTCCGCAATGTAATGGAGCCGAAGCTATATTTTTCTTTAGTGTGGCAACTTCATTGCGGCAAAGATAAATTCTCAAGTTTGCCGCGGCGAAGTTCAATCGCTCACCGTGGCGTAAATTACCCGAAGGCTCCTGGGGATTTTCCCATATGTTCGTCACGGCGAACCCACCTTACTTCCGAAGGGTTTTTAACTTCAATCCCAAGTCTTCCTCCACGCTCAGGTTCTCACGACTCTGATGTTGGGCAAAAACGGGGTCCAACACTAGTCACATATTCTTGGGCTCTCATTTATAGAGTCTTAGAATTCCTTTTCAATAGTTAAAGTTGTGCATACTTTACTCTAGCAGACCGTTGATATTTTTTTATCATTGAGTTTCAAATATCTTTGAAAGTTTCGTTACTAAGAATAGTTTCATCATAGATTCATTAATTGCCTAGAAAAAGTAATTCTTTTCCTATAAGTCTTTCAACTTTAGTCCTACCAACTCAATTTTTTGTGCATTTGTGAATGCCCCACAGTTGTAGGTGCTACTACACCTGCTTCAACAACTTATTAATACTTTTTGGATCTTAAAGAATTATCCATTAATATGCTCCAATAATCACATTGACCATCAAAATGTGAAATAACTACCAGTATAAAACTTATAAAATCCATTTTCAAACTCTAATATCAATGATAACTAAAATAGAATATATAGAGACACGATAAATGTTACATACTAAGAAAAAAAATTTACCATTCCATATAATTCAAACATTGTTTACTACTAATATAAGTAAAAGTGTAATAATGTTAAAATTAAAAGTGGGAGTTGAAACAACTCGATTAATAAAAATTTTCAAAGAACATCAACAATTGACCATAATAAATAAGTGAAAAAATTAAAGAGATAAAAGAAAAATTATTACTAACACTTTCTTTCATTGATATACACTGCATCGCAAGAGATCCTATCAACCAATACCTTCTAGATATAACCCAAGTACCCATTTCCAAAATGGTTTGTCAAAGATCCAACCTAAGAATTCAGTCATGTATATAGTCATATCATCCACTTGAACTTTCATTAAAACTTTATTTTGGAGTTTTATAGTTGAACTTTAATGTAATGTCCATGTTCATTTTCATTATAGTTAATATAAAAAGTAAAGAGTAATACAATTTAACATATTTTGTTTGTATATTATAATGATTTTGTTGAGGAATTGAGTATATTAGAGACTAAGGCTTTCTAATCATTTCCTTATTTGCTTAACTCTTAATGAATCAAAGACTTCTTTTTAATTCGTTTGTTCTAACAGAGAAGGGAGCTAACTATCTTATATGGTTATTACAAATATAATAGATGTTTATACTAAAATGTTCTAAATTTTATCTACTTTATAATTTGTCCTATTTTAATTATATTAATTGCAGTCCCTTTAAACGTTTTATACATCAATTTTCTTTAAAAATTTTATTAAAACAATTAAAAAGGCCCAATATCAGCTCATACAAAACCTGACAAGTTTTGTGAGGGCTTATGAAGAAATTTGACTAGGTTCAAGTGAGCCCATCCACAATGAGGATATCATATCTCAACCCAAAACATTTAAACAATAGGTCATCAGTCCCAACTTTGTATATAAATGACTTGATCTTTATGTCTCTTTAAGACAAATGATTACTTCACTCGTGAATTTCTAACAAAAACCTTCAATGATAACATCTTTACTTGTCAAAACCAATGCTAAAACACTAGATTTGGAGTTAACCTTGTTGGGTAATTAGGTGATATACGATCTTTTTAAGATTTTTGTACTTTTCATATATTACGGGTCCAGCCCCATTTTATAGACATTTGTTTATATAATACCACTAAATCTAGACTTCATAGGTTTTAGTTATCTTGGTAGACCAGAAGGAACAAAGTTCATGCTAATTTAAGGCAAAAACTAGAGATTGGAAGCTATTTTTAGAGGGCATTCTTGTGTTTGAGAGACACTCACCCATGTCAATGGCAAGAAAGGCCTTGTCAAACTGTGTAAGCTTCTGTAAATATGTGTAAGTTGAAAGGTGATGTTTCAAGATCAGAAACACCCGTGTGGAGTTAAACACGATCATATAAGTGGAGGACACGACCTTATATGCTAATCGTGTATCTATGTGATGTTAAGTTTTGAAGCTTAAAGGTTAGATATGGTCACTGTACACAATCATATGGGGGACAATATGGTATAAAATCTTACCCCTTTGATAATTAAGGATAATTTTGAGAGATTTAAATTCCATTATATAAAAATAATTGATAAAAAAAAAGTGTTTTAAAGTCCAAATCGCATTCATCAACCATAATTTTATTGAAGTTTGATATCTAAAATTAGTTGGGAGTAATATTGCCATATATATGTCAACTTCTACATAATTTTAAAAGTTTTTTCAGATAGTTTTAGAGAAAGCTAAAATAGCTAGATTCACCATAATTGTCTTGTGAGGCTAAAATAGCTAGATTCACTATAATTGTCTTGTGAGGTGTTCTTGAGTGAGAAAGCTTGAAACCTATATTATTTATGTCCTACTATTTGATTTAGTAGATTTTATTATTAGTCTCTCATACTTTTTCCGTTTACACTAGAGGGTTTTCTACGTTAAAACCATATATTCGTTATCTTTCAATTATCTTTGTTATATAAGTCGATTGTTATTACTTTAGTGATCTTAAAGATCTTGTGGCCGTTATTATTCGGAGATAAAATAAGTGATATCAAAGCCTAAAGTATGGAAAGTGACAATAACTCTGGGATAAAGTTGACACTGACAAACTACTCAATTTAGAGACCTAAAAAGGAAGATCTCCTATATTATAAGGATCTCTATGATCCAATTGATATAGACAAAAGTATAAAAGATGATGTCTCCTATAAGCTAGTATGGATGTCAATGGCTGGCTCGACCCGGCTCGGCCCATCCTTAATATGTTTTAATAAAAATAAAAAATGACATAATTTTTGTCATTCCGTCAGGCCAAGAGCTAGGCAGGGTCGGCTCATGCTCGGTCCGACCTTGGCCCATGGCCTAGTCAAGCGGAACAATTTTTGCCCATGACTTGCTCGTGGCCCAAACAACTTGGGCCGAAATTGACATTCCTATAAGCTAGAGAAGAAGACAAATAGAAAGTGGGACAAGATAATGTGAAAAGTCTTAGGAACTATTAAATAGTAGATTGATATTAGTATATTCCACCATATATCCTATGAGACAGATCCTTTCGAGTTATGAAAGAAGTTAAAAAGTCTTTATAAGAGGAAGATCACTCACAACAAGGCCTCCTTAATTTAGAGGCTTATGAACCTAAAGTTGAAAGTTGAGAAATCGGTGTCAAAGCATGTTAACAATTTTCAAGATATCATCAGCAAGTTAACTACGATGAAGATCGTCCTCTAAGATGATGTACAAGCTTTCTTCCTATTAAGTTATTTGCCAAATATTTAGCAAACTTTGTTTGTAACTATCAGTAACTCTATTCTAGATATTGTACTTTCTTTGGATGTGATCAAATAAAGAATGTTCAATAAAGAAATTAAGAGGAAGGAGATTAGTGTTGACTACTTACATGCTCTTGTTTTAGAAAACAAAGGAAAAAAGTAAGAGTAAAGGTCCCAAATAGCAAAGCAAGTCAAAGAACATGTCGAAGTTGAGAGCTGACAATGAGATCAAAACATATCATTACTGAACCAAACCTGGTCAAATAAAGAAGTCATGTTACAAGTTGAAGAGAGACTAAAAGAATCAAGACAACCAAAAGGATGGAGACAACAATAACACCACAGCAATAACATGAAGCACAAATGATGAAATGTCATTGATTTATATGACCAATGAGGGTCTACATATTATTCACTCAAATTTGGAGTGGGTTACGATATAGAGGCATCCTACTATTTTCAAAGAGGGAGTAATTACCTAACTACATGAGTGGCAATTTTTGAAGTTTAAAGATGGGCAATCAGACCAGCATCATCGACATTAGTGACATACCTGAAGTTGCATGCTAAAAAATCACTTTATATAAGACAAACTTAAAGGTGTGTGCTAGAGAATTACATGTTATTCAAAAAACACTTCAGGGGATTTATGGCACTGAAGATTGGGACGTGTTAGTGACAAATGAATCAAATTGCTAGCTAGAAAATCACTTATCCCTACTAAGACTACATCTTTTCTTAACCCTTATGATTATTGTGTGGCTAAAAAGCAATATACAGTTTCATTTCATAAAAGATCTACCAAAAGGAAGGAAAAGATAGAGTTAGTGCACTCTGACATGCGTGGTCCCATAGAGTTGGAGTCTTTAGGAGGTAATAAGTATTTTGCTACATTTATTAATTATGCTACATGCAAGACTTAGGTCTTCATAATGCAAACAAAAAGCTAGGTGTATGGGACCTTTTGAAAATTTCATGTTATGGTGGAAAAGGAGATGGAATGAAATCTGAAGTGTTTCTGAACTGACGATGGAGGCAAGTAAACCTCTAACGAGTTTGAGGATTAGTATGTAAGACATGAGAAGATGGAACTTGATACCTCACAATATAATGGTGTTATCAAGAGGATGAATATAACCATTGTACAAAAGGTTTGGTATACGCTCCGAATGTCAAAACTATCGAAGTCTTTTTAGGTTAAGGCATCCCAAACCATAGTATACGTAATTAACAAAACTTCTTCTTACCTACAATTTGATGTGAAGATTGCTTTCTTACATATAGTAGTCAAAAGGAAAAAAGACATTATATGTAAGTTAAAGAAGATTCTTTATGAGCTTAAATAAGCACAAAGGAAGTAGTATAAGAAGATTGATTCATTTATGGCGAGCAATAAGTGCCAGTGAATATTAGTCAATCCTTTTGTGTATTTTAGGAAATTCCCTAGTAGTAACTTCATCATCCTTATCTTTTATATGGATGCTATGTTAATAGTAGGACAAGATGTTGGTATGATTTGTAGGTTAAAGGAGGACTTGTCCAAGGCCTTTGACATGAAAGATTTGAGTCTTATAAAACAAATTTTGGCATAGAGATCATTCATGACAAGAAGGACAAAAAGTTGGAGTTATCACAAGAGAAGCATATTAAACGAGTGCTTTAAAGGTTTAATATGAAACATGCCAAGCTAGTGAGTACACCATTAGCAGTTCATTTCAAGTTGAGCAAGAAAGCTTATCCTACCACCAAAAAGGAGAAAGAGAGTATGTCCTCAATTTCATAATCCTCCGTTGTTGGCTCCTTGATGTATGTCATGATATGCACTAGATCATATGTTGCACAAGTTGTTAGATTAGTAAGTAGATTTTTATCCAATTTGGGAAAGGTACATTGGGAAGCACCGAAGTGGATCTTTAAATATTTATGGGGCAATTCCAGTTGTGTTTATGTTTTAGTAGTGATCTAGTTCTAAAAGGAAACATAGATGCATACATTGTAAGCATATTATAACATATATTCAACAATAATATACATTAGAATAACATATAAAATAAATGCGGAAGAAAGACGAAGTACCTCCTACCATTGTTGTTTGAGCTTAAAGAGCTACATTTTTGGAATTCTTCTAAGCTCTCAATTCCCAATACTATGGTTTGTGTTTTTAAAAGAGAAAAGAAGCTTAGGGGATGCAAAAAAATCTGCAAGAATGCTTATATGAGTATGCTCTATCAAACACACCAAAAGTTACCATAAAACCATGAATTGAATACCCATTAACTATTTAACATTTGGACCATTACTATAAGGAATATGAATAGTTCTCACATGCATGATTGGTGATCTCGATAATAGATAGTCGACCTCAATCTATTTATTCAAACTTATAAGGGGAGTTATTTATTGACAATCTAAGTTGCAAAAGTGTGTAGCTTTGTGTGCTAGTAAGGAGAAATATATAGCAACCATGGAGGCTAGAAAGGAGAAGCTTTATTTAAAGAAATTTCTCTAAGAATTGGATATGAAACAAGATGAGTACATAGTTTTGTGATAGTTAAAGTACTATAGTTTTGTGATAGTTAAAGTTCCACATATCATTCCCACATTAAGCACATTGATATTATGTATCATTGATGGTGGTATTTAGTTGAGGACCAACTAGTGAAGTTGAAAAAGATTCACACGGACAAGAATGGTGATAATATGTTAACAAAAATGGTTCATAAGAGTAAACTTGTGCTTTGTAGTAAGCTCGTTAGGATGACTTTCAAATGATTAATGGGGTGGTAAATTTTCCTCCAAAATATGCTAAAGAAGGAGATTATTATGGGTCTAGCCCCATTTTATAGGTGTTTGGTTATTTAATACTACTAAATCTAGATTTAAGAAGTCTTAGTTGTCTTCATCGATTAAATGGAATAAGTTTGACTTGATTTAAGGCAAAAACTTGAAGATTGGAAGTTTTTTTTAAAGGAAATGTCGTGTTTGAGTGTCACACTCATATGTCAATGGTGGACACAGCCGCATGCCTGACCTTATAAGCTTCTTTAAACATATGTAAGTTGAAGGGGAAGGCTTTGACATCAAACATGCCAAAGTGGAGTTAGGCCTAATTGTGTAAGTGGAGGACATGATAGTGTCTATGTAACTCACTATAATTGAGTGTTTTCATGACATCAAGTATTGAAGCTTAAAGATCAAATAGGGTCATTATACACGACATGTGGGGAAACGTGTGCAATATAAAATCTTACCCTTTTAAGATTTAAAGATAAGTTTGAGATAATGAAAATACATAAGGCTGAAACACTCGAGCAAAAAAGTGATTTAGAGTCCAAATATCAATCATAAACTACATTTTTATTGAAATTATATATATATATATATATATACATATATATAATTTTACAAAATCCTAGAAGTTTTTTTTGGAGAGCTTTAGGGAAAGATGAAAAGAGTTAAATTAAATGTAGTTATCTTATGATTTGTTTTTGAGTGAGAGAACTCGAAACTTTTATCGCTTGTTTCATAATATTTGATTTAGTGAATTTTATTGTCAATTTTTCTCTTAATTTTTATTTCTATACTAGAGGTTTTTTATGTTAAAATCATATATTCGTTGTTTTCAATCATCTTTATCTTGTGAGTAGTTTGTTATTAATTCATGATTTTGAAGATCTTGTGAGCATTATTGTTTAGAGTTCAAAAACAATATGTCGTTTGCTTTAAGATGGTATTGTGCATCTCTTCCTTCTGTACTTTTGTCATTTGCTATTGGGTTAATTTCCACCGGTAACAAACTAAGAGTTGACTAGAGGGGAGAAGGCACTTACTGCCTATTTGGAAACCTTCAAATTAAATTCATTAACGAATTGAATTCAATTACATTAATGAAATTGAATTCAATTCAATTTACCCTGTTTGGAACGAATCCAGTAATATTAGAATTTAATTCAATTAAACTGTTTGGAACAAATCTAATAATAGTATAATTGAATTCAATTATTTCATATGACACATTTACCCCTGTCTAAAAATCATTTTATTACGTAATAATTCTTACTTAATTTTCTTTAAATTACATTAAAATAATATAATTTAATTATAATTAATTATTAATTACTAAATTTTGGAAGAGGTGGTGAGCTCGTCATTCATATTAACTCCATATAACAATTCCAAATATAACGAAGTGTTGCGATACCCATCTTCAACAACAGTGGCTTCTTACTCTTCTTCTTCTTCTTCTTCTTCTTCTTCTTGTGCTTTGGCCTCCCAGTCTCCTTATCCACGGAGATACGATGTCTTCATAAGCTTCACCCGAAAGGCACTCGTCGCAGTTTCAGCAGCCATCTTTATGATGCTTTGTGCCGAAAGAGTCTCCTGACCTTCACTGATGATGATGAACTCCAAAGAGGAGAAGAAATTACTCCGTCCCTTCTGCAATCAATCCAAAATTCGAATGTTGCTGTCTGTTGGTGCGTGGGTCTGCTGTCGGGAGAAGAGTGGCATCGTCTGATGGTTCGTAGGTCTGTCGTTGGGTGAAGAGTGGCGCCGTCTCCTGTGAAGAGTGTGTGGGTATTAATGGGTTTCATCGTTAAAACAGAAGAGTAGCAGATTTAGTAGTTGAATTCACGTGAATTAGGCCGTGAATTCAATTTACAAAGAGAGTGAGGGTTTAACCCACACGTGAATTCAATTCGTATCCATTTTTTTGTTCCAAACAATTGAATTCAATTCAATTCATGGCGTTCCAAACAGGCTGTTAGAGTTCATAGAAAGAAGAAAGTCTGTCGCGATTGATTTTTTTTGGTGACGTGAATTTCGCACTGGAAAATAGGGAGTCCCCATACAACAGAGTCCTTAGAGATATAGGTGGAGTACACCACATTAAGCTTTCTAGCACCTAGATTCGACTTGGCTCGCTTGATAGGACAATGACAAGTAACAGAATACTAGTGATTTTTGCAAAAATAGAAGCAACCATTGAGCGGGAAGCATCAAGTCTCTTTTTTCTTTTGTCAAAATGCTGAGGGGGAAGTAGACGATTATAGGTTTTGTTAGCCAGACAGGGAGTTTGGAGTAGTACGAGTATTTGTGAGGGGGTGCATCGAACCATGTAGCTTTCATAAGCAGCTTGACTCCTATAAAAATAAAAGTAGGGAGGCCATCAAAAGAATTGTGTGTTAATTAGAAGAGATTAAGTGGAAAGTAACTAATAATTTCACTCCGAGTCTATCGATTTTAATGCATGCATGTATATCAAGAGACTTGGGAAATGGTCACATTATGTGTGTCCTAGTAAAACTGAAAAGGCTTCCGAAAAAGGGCACAAAAGTGAAAGTTACTGATAAATTAACATTTCTCCAAGGCAGTTTCTCATTTCCATGCTTAGTATTTAATCACAATTCTCGTGGACCCAACTCTTGAGAATTGGATTGATCTCGTATCCTGGACACTAAATACTAAAACAAAAACCAGAGGCCTATTTGGACTGCCAATGTGCCAAAGACTCCATACATGGGCGTATATGGAGTTTGATTCACCCATTTATTTGTATATTCTTACTTTATGCTAAAACAGTGTGATTCTGACACAACGGGTTCCTCCTGAGAGAGGATAATTTGTTCCAAAGTCTCTGGTGCAGCCTTATGAGTACCATACCATTCCGGGCGGTTCCAACCGGAACGTACCGTACTGGTCAAAAATTGGAACAGTACGAGCCACCACGGTACTGGCCTAAAATACCGGCTAGTATCAGTGGTTTTCGTTCGGTACGAGTCGATACTGATAGTACAAAGGTACCAACCGGTACTGTAAACTCTCGAAAGAGGAGGGACTGGATTGCAATTTTTTAAATATCAACCCTAAATTTCCCAAACCCCCCCCCCCCCCTTCTAGATCTGGACTATTCTTCAGCTTCTTCTTCTCTCATCTTCTCACCATCGCCTCGCCATGTCTGCTCTGGTGGTCATCCTCCTTCGCTCATTGCCTCATCCTCTCTTGGCATCGAAGACACTTCCTCCTCTACGGGGACCTAAAGACGCCACTGGTCACCATG